>JARQOC010000004.1:398848081-398983570 GCA_033576535.1 Allobates femoralis | reverse complement strand
GCGGCTCGCAGCCTAAGCTGGGAGCTCGTATCCATAGTAAACATCGGGTTACTAAGCGCTGCACGGCGCCTAGTAACCCGATGTTTACCATGGTTACCAGCGTTCTCGCTGGTCCACATCGTTGGTGACTCTGCGTGTGTGACAGCTCACCAGCAATATGAACGATATTGTTAGCGATCGCGCATGCATGTGATCGCTAACAATATCGTTCAGGAAATTGAACCGTGTGACGTGGCCCTTAGACACTGCATTCTTAGCACAGTGACTATACGTCAAATCAAAAAACTATTTTTCACTGTGGGAACATATCTACAGGTCTGCTGATCAAGTGTTGATGCTTGATGGGCCAGATATTAATTCACATTACACCTCCCTTCATTTTGGGCTCCCTCTTTTTTTGGTAAAAATCACAAGACTGCAAAAAAAGTAAACTTGGCCTAAAGCTGACCTCATGGGAAATCAATGATGCGGTTTGTTCAGGTCTGTATGTCAGCAGTCTCGGCAGGATTTGCAGCCATAATAAAGGTTTACAATTCTGTCAGTATTATCCCTTATGTGACTTGACCTATAACAGAGCTGGGCAAAGTGTGGCCCACAATATAGCCAAAGGGCTGAAACTAGTAGTCCACAGACCACACACGCCCTCGCCATCCACTGCTGCCACCCACTTAACAATATGTAAAGAAAAAACAACAACAGCTTGTAGTGCGCCTGTACACATGGGGCTGTTAACGGGCGGTTCTTTTGCGTTTAAACTCACCTGGTCTGGTTGTAAACCACAGCCCGTAGATAAGCTTATTAATATGAAGCAGCGGAATCCTCCGGTTCCGCCCTCGTGCTTCCTACGAGGTCTTCTCCGGGGAAACACTAGTGCCGGGCGGCGTCACGTGTCTAGTAAAGGGGCTGATCCAGCTGACGTCTTCTCAGGTCCTCTCCCTCCTCTGCAGCTCACTCCACCACTCTCCCCATAGGGAGTCAGAATGATACAAAAAGATGGAAGCGTGATGTATGTTTGGGCGCTGAGGTAAGGAAGATCTCTGATGCTGGCTTCTTTTCCGGACTTTATTAAAATAATTGCAGTTATAATTATTCAAGCTTAAGGCTCTCAAAACCCACGATGCATTTCGACGTGCACACACGTGCTTTTCACTTGAGAAAGACGTGTGTGCACGTCGAAATGCATCGTGGGTTTTGAGAGCCTTAAGCTTGAATAATTATAACTGCAATTATTTTAATAAAGTCCGGAAAAGAAGCCAGCATCAGAGATCTTCCTTACCTCAGCGCCCAAACATACATCACGCTTCCATCTTTTTGTACCCACTTAACAATGTCACCCCTATTCATATCTTTGGGATGAAGATGGCGGTAAATACTTTGGTGAAGCACAAGCCACCAGCTCCTTCTTCCACCAATTATCTTTTGAGATAGCAGATGCATTAACATCACCTCATCGCATATGCTGTATGAAGTGTCAGGGCACCGGACACAAGAGCAAAGTAAAGGGGCAATGGGAGCAAGGAAAGTATGTGGTGTTTTTTTTCATATGTATATGGGATGTTTGCATGTATATAGGAGGCTATGTGGGGGCTCATGCTGTGTATAGGGGACTATGCTCCAGCTAATATTGTATATAGGAGGACTATGTGGAGGCTCATACTATATATAGGAGCGCTATTTGGGGACTCAGGCTGTATATAGGGGTCTATGTGGGACTCATAGAATACAGTGTTGGCCAAAAGTATTGACACCCCTGCAATTCTGTCAGATAATACTCAGTTTCTTCCTGAAAATGATTGCAATCACAAATTCTTTGGTATTATTATCTTCATTTAATTCCAGCAGAGCATTGTAAGAAACTCATTGATGGTTACCGGAAGCGGTTGATCGCAGTTATTTTGGCTAAAGGTTGTGCAACCAAGTATTAGGCTGAGGGTGCCAATACTTTTGTCTGGCCCATTTTTGGAGTTTTGTGTGAAATGATCAATGTTTTGCTTTTTGCTTCATTCTCTTTTGTGTTTTTTCATTGAAGACAAATTAAATGAAGATAATAATACCAAAGACTTTGTGATTGCAATCATTTTCAGGAAGAAACTGAGTATTATCTGACAGAATTGCAGGGGTGTCAATATTGGTTTGGCCGTCCACAACAGTCATGGTTGTCGGGTAAGATAAACTGAAAAGGACGAAGTGCCGTTCAACCTGCGCAGCTGCAAAAGGACCACCAGACAGTCAGGATATCTGGGATAAGATATTACTTTAATTCCGACACGTTTCGGAGCTGCTACCTTGCTCCTTCCTGAAGGACTATCCAATTGTGATTGTCCCTGAGGAAGGAGCACGGTAGCAGCTCCGAAACGTGTCGGAATTAAAGTAATATCTTATCCCAGATATCCTGACTGTCTGGTGGTCCTTTTGCAGCAGCGCAGGTTGAACGGCACTTCGTCCTTTTCAGAGTTTATCTTTCACCGCAGTTATCTGTGGAGGTGCGAACCGTGCAACAGCTGTTTTTCAAGCCATCATACTTGGTTGTGGGTTGCACAACCATATCAGGTGAGCAGATTACATTAAGTTTTATTTCACCACTTGTCCTAAAAGATAAGACCCTATTGCTCATTATCTCATATTTCAGATGGTTGTCGTGTGGCCCACCCCTAGACTATAACTTAGGAGTCAACCCTCCCTTCATGGTTGCACTGCATACAACAGAAGTAAGAAGCTTTTATGGTGATTAAAAATAAGACAAAACCACAACAGTAAAACAAATTCACACCCATCAGGAGAAATAATACAGTACTTTATCAAGGCAAAGACATTTCTGCAAAGAGTGAGAAAACAAGTAGTCAGTTACCTAGGCAATTAAATAGTCAAATCACTCCCCCATGATTAAAAACATATAATTACACAGCAGGCCTCCCACAGTTTTGGGGATTTTTTTTTTTTTAGAGAAACCACACAATATCATTAACCCTTATATGTCTTTTTTTCAGGCACAGCACAACATAGCATTTAATGTACGGTACTTACAAAGTTAGGCCAGTTTTAATACTCATGGTCCAAGTATAGCTTGTGATGTTTGGACCGGCTGTGGTTAATCTTGATGGCATACAAGAACCTGTTACACGCGGCAATGTTGCTAGGCAATTTCACGGGCAATTTGCTGGTTGCAGTGAAATCATGGACACATTGTTCTATCTTGTTGCTGTATACAAATTAATGTGTCCATGATTTCACTGCAACCAGCAAATTGCCAGTGAAATTGCCAAGGAATGTTGCAGAGTGTAACGGTACCTTTAAGATCAGGTCAGGAGACCTAAGGTCACCAGAAATTATGGTCCATACTTGGAAGCTACAATTTCAGGTCATCACAGCACCCTGATATATGGCTGAATGGTAGATTGAAGTCTGTTTGTAGACATCAGAGAAGGGACTAGGGCATCTTGAGGTTAGGTCACATAAGGCCTCACAGATTTGAGCTTCAGTGTGTCTATCACCAGCCTTCTCTACTGAACTACTCATTGCCTAATCATATAGGGACTTATGAGTCCACTTTAGACCATCAGAATATTAGCTTGTGAGGACTCCTTTTTTAAACAATGGTATCACACCCACAGGGGTGAAAAACATGCTAAAGGGGCCGTCACACGCGTCACTATCGCTGTCAATATCGCTGCTGCACGTGACATTGCAGCGATATTGACGCGTGTGATAGGGCGCATCAACCAGCGATAAATCGCTTGTTGATGGTCACCAGGTTTTCAGTCTGGACTGAAAACCTGGCGATGGTCACCCGGTGTACACGCAGCATTGCTGCATGTGACACCGGGACGCGCGATCAGCCAGCTCCCAGTGCCTCTCGGCAAGCGCTGGGAGCTGGTATCCATGGTAAACTGCGGATAACTAGGCAGCGCGCACTGTCTAGATACCCGATGTATACCTTGGTTACTAGCCTTCTCCGCTCACCGGCTGGTATCCAAGGACCCTAGTTACCCGCTGTGTACCTTGGATACCAGCCGGTGAGCAGAGAAGGCTGGTAACCAAGGTATACATCGGGTATCTAGGCAGCACGCGCTGCCTAGTTAGCTGCAGTTTACCATGGATACCAGCCTGCAGACATTGTGGAAACGATATTTAAATAATTTCCACGATGTCGCTGGTCCAATGATCGCTGGCGAGTCTGCCTGTGTGACAGCTCACCAGGGATCAGCCGTCAATGACGACATTGACGTGTATGACGCCGGCTTTAGAGTTCTGACTGCTCGGGGGAACTAACACCCATCGACTAGTCAAAGATCTAATTTGCATATCATAAGCAGACTTTAAAATACTTTTTGTAAAGATCTGTTTATGGATGCAATCAATGAAGGGACTGTTGCGCAGAAAATGTTATATGTGGCCACAACTGTCAGTGGTTCTGGGGCCACATTGGATCTGAAAGGTTCCTTTAAAGATGTTGCTTTTTTTTTTACTCATTATTTGTAATATTTTGACAATCCAATGCTCAACCAGTAAACAGTTCATTTTTTTTTAGCAATCACTGCAGCTTTGTGTTAATTCTAACAGTGTGTAATATGCACACTATTTGGATTCAGCTCTGCTTGCCGGTTTAATCGATTGTCATGTGACCACAAATATGTGATATACATAATTGCAATCATATGACAGCTGGCTTCTCTTTCTATTCTGCATTTTCTATAGAGATAAGTACCGTAGGAAAGCGCCTACTTGTGGTCACATGACAACCACCTATGCTGACAAATCTTGTCAGTGTATATGTTACACACTGTTAACCTAGGTTCACAAAAGAGTATAAAAAAGGGTCCAATTTTCATCCAGAATAGCAGGATGACTTTTTTTCTCTCGTGCTATGCAATTGTTATTTTTTACAGTAGCACCTGTTAATCATTGACAGAATCATGTATAGTTTCCCATAGTCTCATCCAGTATTGCAGTCAAATTGCAGCATGCTCTGATTTTTTTTTACAGATAGATTCTGTCAGTAAAAAAAATCAGTCAACCGCACAGACTCATTGAATAACATGGATCAGTGTAAGGTCATCAGAACAATCTTTTTGGTTTAGGGTTAGCTGAAGGACTAGGCTGAATAAGTGCACTGTACTCAACAACCCTTTTTGAATCCTCAATACAGCATTTTTAATGTTTTCAGTGCCCGAGTGGTGTTTTAACTCCAAGCCCCCTGCTCATAGCCTTATACTTATAATTTTTTGGAGCCACTCCAGCCCCAAGGGGTTTTGTGCCCGTAACTTCTGACTGACGGAGAGTTAAGTGTTACATCACAAGGTCTCAATGCATTTCCATGAGAGGCAGAACAAGGCCAGACCAAGGCTCCCATACAGATGTATTGAAAAGTGACCACTTGCGTACTCCATGAAACACTAGAGCTGTCGGTAGATCACAATCCACCAGAGACCGGCCTGACCACCGCTGGAAAAGGATGAAGGCGGCAGAAAGTGAGTAAAAGTCCGGGGGCAGAGAGCTTTCATTTAAAGCACCACTCCAGCAATGCAATTTAAACGTACTAGGTCACCAGCTTTCAGGATTATTGGTTTCAGGATTGGAAATTGAATTTGACTAAAAACTGACAGCAAATCAAGTCTGACCTTCTACGGATATATCTCACCAATATGTCAAACTATGAACTATAAATATTCTAAATACTTCTATTAATATTTGTACAATATGATATTGTCTGGCAGAATACCGTATATTCAATTACTGTACATAAGCTGACAACGCCTGATTTCCTAGTTGAAAATACATAAAGTATGGCGATTTGTTGGCTTTTTGTTAAACTAAAAATGTTAGAAAAGAAAAGAATTACATACAGTAGATCCTAAACAAATGTAGTCCTTGAGATCTGCTCTCAGGATCGGTTCACTAAAGGCCTTTTATTACAATCTCTCTCTTGGTAAAACTTGTAAAACACTTCCCCATAGCAACGCGCCAGGAGTTTTTACAGGAGTCTATACCGTATTTCAAAGCTGCTCTTGAAAATGACACTTCACGTGGGTGTCAGAAACATAAAACACAATGACACAAGAAAATCTGCAATTAAAGACTGGCATGGGCAAGGGATGCCAAGCACAGGCCGAGCTGACATTACTGCCAATCTATTATTGCACATGAAATATTTAGTGTCAGTAGTGGAGGATTCCATGACTTTGGGCTCATAGGTTTAGCACTTCTTTCCCAGCTCAGCTGCTCCTATTTTTTGCAGCACGTTTGCAGCTAACAAGTGATATTTGGGGTGGAATGCAGGTCCAGTCACTGGTGTCATGACATGGGCAGTGCCCTCCCCCAGATATGGACCCTTGGTAGTCCTTCACCTGGTAGCCACTCGTGCCATGACATGGGCAGTGCCCTCCCCCAGATATGGACCCTTGGTAGTCCTTCACCTGGTAGTCACTGGTGTCATGACATGGGCAGTGCCCTCCCCCAGATATGGACCCTTGGTAGTCCTTCACCTGGTAGTCACTGGTGCCATGACATGGGCAGTGCCCTCCCCCAGATATGGACCCTTGGTAGTCCTTCACCTGGTAGTCACTGGTGCCATGACATGGGCGGTGCACTCCCCCAGATATGGACCCTTGGTAGTCCTTCACCTGGTAGTCATTGGTGCCATGACATGGGCAGTGCCCTGCTCCAGGTATGGACACTTAGTAGCCCTTCACCTGGTAGTCACTGGTGCCATGACATGGGCAGTGCCCTCCCCCAGATATGGACCCTTGGTAGTCCTTCACCTGGTAGTCACTGGTGCCATGACATGGGCGGTGCACTCCCCCAGATATGGACCCTTGGTAGTCCTTCACCTGGTAGTCATTGGTGCCATGACATGGGCAGTGCCCTGCTCCAGGTATGGACACTTAGTAGCCCTTCACCTGGTAGTCACTGCGGCCATGACATCGGCAGTGCCCTCCTTCAGATATGGATACTTGGTAGCCCTTCAACTGGTTGTCATTGGGGCCATGACTTCGGCAGTGCCCTCATCCAGGTATGGACACTTGGTAGCCATTCACCTAGTAGTCAGTGGTGCCATGACATGGGCAGTGTCCTCCTGCAGATACGGACACTTGGTAATCCTTCACTTAGTAGTCACTGGAGCCATGACATGGACAGTGCCCTCCTCCAGATATTTTTTTGACTGGTCTCCCTGAGATCAGTGAGCGCTTTGTGATGTTGGCCTACCAGGCATTGCTCCCACCTAGCCAGAATCCTACTCCACACTGATGGGCAAAACCCCAAAACAGCTGTCTGTGGATGGATACCTGGCCTTGGTATTCCCTTGTCATATCTTTAAACTGGTAAAGAGCTGGATATTGACTGAAAGGGCCACTTAATAAGGTGGTCTCTTCAAGGAGCCACCCCATGGCTAGGTCCTTCCCTGGAGGGATATTTGGCTAGTCCCATGTTTGAGACTCCTAAACGAGGCTCCACGGACTCTATTTGCATACTCCTCCAGATATGGACACTTGGTAGCCCTTCACCTGGTAGTCACTGGTGTCATGATATAGGCAGTGCCCTGATCCAGATATGGACACTTGGTGGCCGTTCACCAGGTAGTCACTGGTGCCATGACATGGACACTTGGTGGCCCTTCACCTAGTATTCACTGGAGCCATGACATGGGCAGAGCCTTTCTGCAGATATGGACACTTGGTGGTACTTCACCTGGTAGTCACTGGTGCCATGACATGGGCAGTGCCCTCCTTCAGATATGAATACTTGGTAGCCCTTCACCTGGTAGGAGCAGGTGTCATGATGGGCAGTGCCCTCCCCCAGATATGGACACTTGGTGGCCCTTCACCTGGTAGGAGCTGGTGTCATGATGGGCAGTGCCCTCCTCCAGATATGGACACTTGGTGGCTCTTCACCAGGTAGGAGCTGGTGTCATGATGGGCAGTGCCCTCCCCCAGATATGGACACTAGGTGGCCCTTCACCCGGTAGGAGCTGGTGTCATGATGGGCAGTGCCCTTCCCCAGATATGGACCCTTGGTGGCCCTTCACCTGGTAGGAGCTGGTGTCATGATGGGCAGTGGCTTCCCCCAGATATGGACACTTGGTGGCCCTTCACCTGGTAGGAGCTGGTGTCATGATGGGCAGTGCCTTCCCCCAGATATGGACACTTGGTGGCCCTTCACCTGGTAGGAGCTGGTGTCATGATGGGCAGTGCCCTCCCCCAGATATGGACACTAGGTGGCCCTTCACCTGGTAAGAGCTGGTGTCATGATGGGCAGTGCCTCCCCCAGATATGGACACTTGGTGGCCCTTCACCTGGTAGGAGCTGGTGTCATGATGGGCAGTGCCCTCCCCCAGATATGGACACTTGGTGGTCCTTCACCTGGTAAGAGCTGGTGTCATGATGGGCAGTGCCCTCCCCCAGATATGGACACTTGGTGGCCCTTCACCTGGTAGGAGCTGGTGTCATGATGGGCAGTGCCCTCCCCCAGATATGGACACTTGGTGGTCCTTCACCTGGTAGGAGCTGATGATGGGCAGTGCCCTCCCCCAGATATGGACACTTGGTGGCCCTTCACCTGGTAGGAGCTGGTGTCATGATGGGCAGTGCCCTCCCCCAGATATGGACACTAGGTGGCCCTTCACCTGGTAGGAGCTGGTGTCATGATGGGCAGTGCCCTCCCCAGATATGGACACTTGGTGGTCCTTCACCTGGTAAGAGCTGGTGTCATGATGGGCAGTGCCCTCCCCCAGATATGGACACTTGGTGGCCCTTCACCTGGTAGGAGCTGGTTACCATGATAGGCAGTGCCCTCCCCCAGATATGGACACTTGGTGGCCATTCACTTGGTAGGAGCTGGTGTCATGATGGGCAGTGCCCTCCCCCAGATATGGACACTTGGTGGCCCTTCACCTGGTAGGAGCTGGTGTCATGATGGGCAGTGCCCTCCCCCAGATATGGACACTTGGTGGTCCTTCACCTGGTAAGAGCTGGTGTCATGATGGGCAGTGCCCTCCCCCAGATATGGACACTTGGTGGCCCTTCACCTGGTAGGAGCTGGTGTCATGATGGGCAGTGCCCTCCCCCAGATATGGACACTTGGTGGTCCTTCACCTGGTAGGAGCTGATGATGGGCAGTGCCCTCCCCCAGATATGGACACTTGGTGGCCCTTCACCTGGTAGGAGCTGGTGTCATGATGGGCAGTGCCCTCCCCCAGATATGGACACTAGGTGGCCCTTCACCTGGTAGGAGCTGGTGTCATGATGGGCAGTGCCCTCCCCCAGATATGGACACTTGGTGGTCCTTCACCTGGTAGGAGCTGATGATGGGCAGTGCCCTCCCCCAGATATGGACACTTGGTGGTCCTTCACCTGGTAGCCACACCCTCACTATGACACTTCTAAGGTGCATGAGTTGATCTCTGTGGCAGAGATGAGGGTGACCCTGCAGATGATGGTGCCTGTGCCCACCCTCCATACTGTGCTGCCTCTATAGTAAGAGCTGCATGCTTTCATTCTTGCAGGGCAATGCTTGCCATTGTCTCAATTGCATTACATCATTCTTAGAGCTCCTCCCTCTTAACTCCTGCCTGCCCGGTGTCTTCCAGGCACTGAAGCAAATGACTATAGTAAGTAATGTAGACGTACGGAGAATACAGCAGCACGAATGGAAAGACATTGTAGCTGGGCTGATGGCAGCAGGGCTGGCTGTGCCACACACATGTGGAGGGCTCAGCACAACTTTACTATCTGCTATAATAATAATATAATACATAAGACAATGCCTCTACCTGATCATCAGCTGCTGCTCCTTCCTCTAAGAAATCAATGATCTCAGTCTGCAGTGTCTTCACACACAGGATCCCTCCAGCAGCTCCATCAATCCAGGCACAGATCTGCTGCAGCCAGCCTGGCACCTGGGCATGTCTGCTGCCCTCTCAGCACCCAAATGGAAAGGCATCCATGGCAAAAATGGCACATTACAAATTTTGCAATGGGAAGCAGAGCTCGGGTGAAACCATTGTTTAGAGCAGAGGAGGGGGGGTGTCTCTTAAAGCTCCAGCATCATCTGACAGCTCCCTGGTAGAGGACTATAGGATGCTGTATCACCTGCCTGATTATAATGTAGGGGCTATAGGTGTGTGGGGGGGCACAATCCTGCCCCTGTATTGTGCAATTATCATCAAATATGACCTCATTAATAATGTGGGCAATAGCTCGAATACAATTAGACCTGCTGGGTACCACTGCCTAACACTCTTCCTCCAATATGGGGTTCATATTACACCCCTGAGAGTATGGGATGTATATAGTATAAGCAGGCAGGATTGCTATTCAGGAGGCTGGAGAAGTTGTCACCTGGACAAAAATGATAACAAATAATGTAAAAATAATAACAATAAAAAACAATAAGGTAACAATAATAAAAATAATAAAACAACATAATAGTAATAATAATGGCTACAGCTCTAGTCGCTTGGAAAGTGTACGTCTAGTGATTTAATACTCAATCCAGCATAGTGATCTGATTTGCTGTGTGTCACTGTTGTATATGTATAATAATAATAATAATAACAATAATAATATAATGATAATGGCTAACACAGCTCTAGACACTGGGAAAGTGTACAAATTGTGATTTATTACACAATCCAGCATAGAGATCTTATTTGCTGTCAGTAACTGTTGTATATGTATAATAATATAATAATAATAATAATAATAATATAAAAATGATAATGGTTAACACAGTCCTAGATGCTTGGAAAGTGTCCTACTACCGTGTTTCCCCGAAAGTAAGACCCTGTCTTACATTTTTTTGGGGGCCCCCGGTCTTACTTTCGGGGGGGGTCTTACATTGGGTGCCCCAGCAGTGTGGCCTACAGGCCCCCTCCTGCTGGGACACTGCGGGAGCGGGTCGCACGTCACGTGCGCCCGCTCATTACATATGCACTGCATCCCCCTGTCAATCAGCGACAGGGGGAGCAGTGCATTATACGGTATATATGGGCCCCCTCCTGCTGGCACACTACCCCCCTGTTGTGAGGCCCCCACCGCAGCAGCCTTGCAGCAGCCAGCGCGTCGGTCCTCTTTCCACGGCTGTCTCCCGGATCATGTGACCCATCGCAGCGCATGACGTCATCGCGACTGCGACCGGCCGGTCACATGATCCGGGAGACAGCCGAGGACAGAGGACCGACGCGCTGGCTGCTGCAAGAAGACCCTGGAGGGTAAGATGTCTGCAGCAGCAGCAGCAGCGGTGGGGGCCTCAGAACAGGGGGGTAGTGTGCCAGCAGGAGGGGGCCCATATATACCGTATAATGCACTGCTCCCCCTGTCGCTGATTGACAGGGGGATGCAGTGCATATGTAATGAGCGGGCGCACGTGACGTGCGACCCGCTCCCGCTCCCCCCCCCCTCCGCTAGGGGCCTTACATTGGCCCCCCCAGTTGTAAGGCCTTATAATCGGGGGAGGCCTTACATTAGCAGGCCCCCCCTTTACCCCTAGGCGGCCTTACAATCGGGGGGGCCTTACTTTCAGGGAAACAAGGTAGTAACTTAATTCACAATCCAGCATAGTGATCTTATTTGCTGTGAGTAACTGTTGTATATATAATAATAATAATAATAATAATAATAAAATAATGATAATGGTTAATACAGTCTTAGATGCTTGGAAAGTGTCCGACTAGTGATTTATTATCGAATCCAGCATAAAGATCTTATTTGCTGTGAGTAACTGTTGTATACATACAGGGGCGTAACTACAATAGGTGCAGGGGTTGCAATCGCACCAGGGCCCTGCAGCCTAGGGGGCCCCAAAAGTCCCTCTGGCCTATAGAAAAAGACATTGGAGCTTTCGCATCGGGGCCCCTGCGCCTGAAGTTACGACACTGTATATATATAATAATATAATAATAATATAATAATGATAATGGTTAATACAGTCCTAGATGGTTGGAAAGTGTCCGACTAGTGATTTAATACACAATCAGCATAGTGATCTTATTTTCTGTTTGTAACTGCTGTATATATATAAATATAATAATAATAATAATAATAATAATAATAATAATATAATAATGATAATGGTTAACACAGTCCTAGATGCTTGGAAAGTGTCCGACTAGTGATTTAATACACAATCAGCATAGTGATCTTATTTTCTGTTTGTAACTGCTGTATATATATAATATGATAATAATAATAATAATATAATAATGATAATGGTTAACACAGTCCTAGATGCTTGGAAAGTGTACGACTAGTGATTTAATTCACAATCCAGCATAGTGATCTTATTTTCTGTTTGTAACTGCTGTATATATATAATATGATAATAATAATAATATAATAATGATAATGGTTAACACAGTCCTAGATGCTTGGAAAGTGTCCGACTAGTGATTTAATACACAATCAGCATAGTGATCTTATTTTCTGTTTGTAACTGCTGTATATATATAATATAATAATAATAATAATAATAATAATAATAATATAATAATGATAATGGTTAACACAGTCCTAGATGCTTGGAAAGTGTCCGACTAGTGATTTAATACACAATCAGCATAGTGATCTTATTTTCTGTTTGTAACTGCTGTATATATATAATATGATAATAATAATAATATAATAATGATAATGGTTAACACAGTCCTAGATGCTTGGAAAGTGTACGACTAGTGATTTAATACACAATCAGCATAGTGATCTTATTTTCTGTTTGTAACTGCTGTATATATATATAATGTAATAATAATATAATAATGATAATGGTTAACACAGTCCTAGATGCTTGGAAAGTGTACGACTAGTGATTTAATACACAATCAGCATAGTGATCTTATTTTCTGTTTGTAACTGCTGTATATATATAATATGATAATAATAATAATATAATAATGATAATGGTTAACACAGTCCTAGATGCTTGGAAAGTGTACGACTAGTGATTTAATACACAATCAGCATAGTGATCTTATTTTCTGTTTGTAACTGCTGTATATATATATAATGTAATAATAATATAATAATGATAATGGTTAACACAGTCCTAGATGCTTGGAAAGTGTACGACTAGTGATTTAATTCACAATCCAGCATAGTGATCTTATTTTCTGTTTGTAACTGCTGTATATGTATAATAATGAAAATAATCATAAAATAAAGCAACATAGTAACAATAATAATATAATAATGTCAAAGATGATGTAACTTGAGAGGTTTAGACTAATTTAAAAGGAAATGCTTTTTAACATTGAATATTAATGTACTCTTGATATGATACAATGAATGCATCTTCTTTTACAGACATATCCCTTAGAATATGGATGAAGTGACCCCGAGAAGTTCTTCTCCCATCATTCTGCTCCCTGGTTTGACTCAATGGTATGAACCAGTCCCTAAATAAATTCTGAGGTAATCCCGCCCCCACTTGCGTGCAGATATCCCCAGTTGCCTTGAGATGTTTGTGCATGTGTGATGTGAGCCTTTGCTCCACACAAGGGTTAACCTCGCCTTCCTCTGGGGAGTCAGTGCAATATCCTTCACAAGGAATCATTTCACTCAGCCTCACTCCATCCACGTCTTACTATGTGTTGTCAGGCGGCAGCAGATTCTCCATTCATAGAGAGTGTCCTTCAAGACATCTTCCTGCAGGCGTGTGATGCCAATAATATGGATAATAGTCTACACTAATACCCAGAAACGCTGGCACTGCCCCTCGCTCTCTTTAGGAGCTTGTCCTTTCTTCACCCTATAGAGGCAGTAGGTCTAGGTCTGCGGTTACAAGAAGCCGGTCTACATGTGCTTCTTAATAGGATTCTATCTCTATAGAATACTGGGAACACGTTCAGTGAAATTGGTATTTGTAATATTGTTGGGTTATTAGGATCATTAATCCCATTGCCTTACAGAGAAGGTCAGGGCCCACTGTCCACCTTCACAACCTGTTTTTTTATTATGCCAATTCATCTCGTCTACGTTTTGTATAGGTCTTGATTTAAAAAATCCTATTGTTTTATTCATAAACCACCTGTGCATCTTCGTAGTGAAAGACTCAACCATCCCCTGTATAGTTTGATTCTGCAGTCATACCCCATTACTGTTTCAGGCTCTCTTAAAGGGGTAAAATTGGTATGTGCTTGTAAAAACAAACAACTTTGCAATTTACAGTACTTATTTTTAAAAATCCTCTTCATGTTACAGACTGGATTAAGTTTTGATGCTATAGAGAGTAGTGAAGCTTAGTAGCCACCCCGGAGTCACCGATTACCCAGACGAGGAGCTCATGCCGTCAGCATGTTTTATGAGTTAGGACTGACTCAGACGTCAGTGAATCCTCCCGACATACAAAAAGATGCACCAAGTCATCAGAGTTTTTCACGTTTGTAAAAATAAATGTCAAAGCTTCTCCTATACATGACAATGTCAATCATTGACAGTTCATGGATGGTACACTGATGCCATGTGCTGCCTGCGATATTCACCGACCCATAAACTTGTAAGCATGATTTTGATCCATTACAAGATTTCTCCTGTGCTTCCCCGTACTCTGGAACTCTCTGCCCAACACATCAAACTCTCACCTCTCCGTGGAAACCTTCAAAAGAAACCTGAAGACCCACCTCTTCCAACAAGCCTACAACCTGCAGTGAGCCTCAATCTACTGAACCACTGCACGACCAGCTCTACCCTCTCCTATTGTATCCTCACCCATCCCTTGTAGACTGTGACCCCTCGTGGGCTGGGCCCTCTCTCCTCACCTACTGTATCCTCACCCATCCCTTGTAGACTGTGAGCCCTCGTGGGCAGGATCCTTTCTCCTCACCTACTGCATGCTCACCCATCCCTTGTAGACTGTGAGCCCTCGCAGGCAGGGTCCTCTCCCCTTACCTACTGTATCCTTACCCATCCCTTGTAGACTGTGAGCCCTCATGGGCAGGGTCCTCTCTCCTCACCTACTGTATCCTCACTCATCCCTTGTAGACTGTGAGCCCTCATGGGCAGGGTCCTCTCTCCTCACCTACTGTATCCTCACTCATCCCTTGTAGACTGTGAGCCCTTGCAGGCAGGGTCCCCTCTCCTTCTGTAGTTGTGTGTGCCTTGTATTGTTCCTGTATATTGTACTTGTCTATGTATGCCCTTTTCACATGTAAAGCGCCATGGGATAAATGCGATAAAAATTATTATTATTATAATACTACTAATAATAACTACGATCAAATTCTGACGTCTCCGTGATTTGTTTAGCGGACACACGGTTCTCAAAAACACATAAACATATGAACAGCTCCATAGATTAGGTACTTGTTCTATTCATGAAAAACACTGATAGATCATATTTGTGAACAATCTATGTCTGAATGAGGGCAGGGCAATGTTATCACAGCATGCACTTATAGATACTTGAAACTACAATGTCCTTATGTAAAACTGTAGCAGGGTCCCCGAGTTTATGTGTGATTTATAGTACTGGTGTCCTCTTGAGCCTTGAACTTATTAGGTCACTTTATTTCTTCTACAGGAAAATGAACAAATATGTGACAGATGAAAAGTAAGTCATAACATAAACCTCTGCTATGGAACTATGTTAATATTTTATCAACAAAACGCAATTACTGTGTAAAGCAGCTTGTTCTTAAAGGGGATCTTTAATAATGTACTGGTAAGAGGGATCCAACCAGCAAAAAGGGGAAGCTTTATCCCTGTTAGAAAGGATCCGCAGGTCAGGTGCCCCTCTATTTATTGTCTTTAGGGTATGTGCCGATGCTGTGGTTTTTTTTGCATTTTTTCAGCGTATATGTGTCACAAACCTATCCTTTCCCACAGCAAAGTCTATGGGAATTTTGCACTGTAGTGTTTAAGATGCTTATTTTTCCCTTGCAGTTTAGGTGCAGATTGTGTTCAAGGCAAAAGAAAGAACATGTCAATTATTTGCTGAGTTTTATGGCCCTTCCAGCCATTGACTATAGTAGAAAACACATGAGCACAATCTGCACCAAAAACTCAGCAAAAACACACCAAAAATGCATGCATTTTTTGGTGCGTCTTCCTACCACAGGGTGCGGTTAGGCTTGTTTCACACTGGTATTTTTTTTTAATCCAGGGGAATGCAAATACTCCCTAGGGGGCGTGTCAATTAGAACTGTGTTCTGGGCATGCCCAGTTGAAAAGCCCGGATCCAGCGGGATCCGTAGTCCACTAGATCCGGGTTCCATTGGGCACATTCTGATTTAACCTGCAGTGCTCCTGGGTTTTGTCACGAAGACCAAAAATGCTCTAAAATTCAAAGTGAAAAAAATGGTGACACCTGGATCAGAGAAAAAGGTAAAGAACGGTACCTGCAGCCCCATCAACTGTCATTGGGGCCAAAAACTGATGCAGGTGCATCCACTTTAAGCTAAATACAAAGACGGCAAACAACAGCAGTGTGAAAAGAGCCTTATTCTGAATATTTTCTGCAGAAAATTTTTGCACCAAAAAAGCAGCATTAGCGCATACACTTAAGGCCCCATCACACCTTGCGACATCGCCGCCGATTACATAGACGATGTAGGGGCGTGGCCTATCAGCGGCGACATCGCCCCTACGTTGCCCAATGTAAAGGGGCGATGTCGGCGCCTCTGAGAGGTCGCCTGGTTTCACATCAGTGATGTGAAACCAGGCGGCCGATATGGAGCGATGTGTACACATTGCCCCATGTAACCGGCCGTTGGTGACCTGACAGGCGATGGGAGCCATAGGCTCCCATTGTCCTGCATAGCCGCTGGGATTTTCGGACACCCCGGCGGCGATGTCGCCTGTCAGTTCGCCAGGGCGCCGCCAAAGGTGTCGCCCCATGTAAATGGGGGATGGCGACGCTGGCAGGGCGCCAAAAACGTGCGCGCTCCCGCCAGTTGCCGCCGACATCTCCGGCGGCGTCGGCAGGTGTAACGGCACCCTTAGAGTTGCAGGAATTAGCTGAACGCAGCACTCAGTGTCCAAATAGGGGATGAGTAGAGCGGCGGTCGGGCACTTGCATTGTCCTTCCATTCTATAAAAGGGATTTAAGTTTCCCATTCTGATGACTGCTTCTGGACCCTGAGATCGGACACCAACTGATCAATCAGTTATCACGTACCCTGTGGACATGTGATAACATATTTCACTGGGAAACTCCTTTAAAGAAATAGGATGATGAGATGTTGTTGGTGGTCTGCTAACATATAATTTCCCTTTTTAATAGAACTTATTATAAAGACCTCTCTATCATAGTATAAGTGCACCCCTGTGACAGATCTGCCCTTGAAGATTTTAGTTTCAGCTTTGCTTCCTATTCTGTCAATCAGGTAGGGATATATGTCTAACAAGGACACTTGAATACAATATTCATTTTCTTTTCTTGTAAGCATAATAATTGGTGGCATAATGGCTATTTTTCTTGTGTAAGTTATAGCTCTTGTACTTTCAACCCTATATATTAAGTTAATGTGTTACCTGGCAATCGTGTAGCTTTTCTGTGAAGACATTTAGGATGGATTGCAGAAGAGACATTTTCCCGTATTACAGAAATATAAATTATGCATGTTCCTTAGAACTTATAAGATACATAATGCATACATGGACAATACAGGGGTTGGGGAAGCTCGGAGTCTACCCAGAATCCGTCAGGAAGAAATTATTTCATTGTCTGCTCTAATAATTTGTGACAAATGTGACGTGAAATGGCTGCTTTTCATATATTTCCTTAGCATGTCTGTATTCACCCATTCATGATTTTCACACTTTAGCATTTCAAGGTGGTACTGTCTGTTACAATATGTCATGTTCAGTTAGGCACCTGTTCACACTGCATGTTAGGCTGCTTTCGCACTGCGTTTTTCTGTGATCCGTGGCTGTCCGTTGTAAAACGGACAGCCAAGGATCCGATTTGGCCCCCATGTTATCGTATGGGCATGGATCGGATCAGATTTGCCCTTAGTGGCATTCGATTTTTGTCGGATCCAATTCTGTGCGATTTTTTTTGCTGTACCCAAAATCGTAGACTACTGCGATTTTGGGCACAGCGGATCAAATCGAACACAATCAGATCCGACATGATCCTCGCCAAATAACATGGGGCCTATGGAGCACAGGTCCGAGGAAACAGCCGATCGTTCTTCGGACCCGATTTTAGTGCACTGAGCATGCTCAGTACTCTAAAACTGCTCCTAACCATCTAATTTCACTTATGCAATGTATATTCATACATTGCAGAAGTGAAATTTAGTAAAAAGAAAGGGTTAAAAATAAAAAAATCTTTATTCTCACCTGGCCCGTGATCCACCGCTGCCTCCAGCAGCGCTCGATGCTTATAGGACCTGGCGTGATGTCAGTCACATGACCGATTACCGCAGTAACCAGTCATGTGACAGTGACGACACTCCAGGTCCTGTAAGGATCAGAACAAGATAGCTGGAAGCGCTGGGGGACTCGTGGATGGGTGAGAATAAAGATTTTTTTATTTTTTAAGGTCCGGAGAAGAGGGGAAAAGAGGGTAGAAAGAGGGAGAGACTGAGGGAGCAGGGAGAGAAGGGGGGAAAGAGGAGACAGAAGGCAGAGAGAAGCGAGGTGACAGGAGGGAGAGAGGAGGGGGAGCGAGGTGAAAAGAGGAGCGAGGAGAGGAGGAGAGAGGGAGATGATCCAAACTGATCCTGCAAAATATCGGAATCAGATGCCTATTTGGCATCCGATTGCAAGCATCAGTTTTGATCCGTTGCTGTTCGAGGGGTCCTGCAAGAAGTCGGATCCCCTCGGACAGCAAAATAACGCAGTGTGAAAGCAGCCTTAGGGAGTGCCGTCAGGTTTCTTTTTTTGTACTTGCTCTAATAATTTAAACTCATGAAATGAATATATTCATATACTCTATTGCTAATGACACAGCACTAAAAGTGGATCTTTATCCAGATTCCACTATACAAACTATATACAGTGCGTTGTGAAAGTATTTGGCCCCCTTGAACTTTTCAACCTTTTGCCACATTTCAGGCTTCAAATATAAAGATATAAATTCTAATATTTTTTTGTGAAGAATCAACAAGTGGGACACAATCATGAACGAAATTTATTGGATATTTTAAACTTTTTTAACAAATAAAAAACTGAAAAGTGGGGCGTGCAATATTATTCGGCCCCTTTACTTTCAGTGCAGCAAACTCACTCCAGAAGTTCAGTGAGGATCTCTGAATGATCCAATGTTGTCCTAAATGACTGGTAATGATAAATAGAATCCACCTGTGTGTAATCAAGTCTTTATATAAATGCACCTTCTCTGTGATAGTCTCAGGGTTCTGTTTCAAGTGCAGAGAGCATCATGAAGACCAAGGAACACACCAGGTAGGTCCGAGATACTGTTGTGGCGAAGTACAAAGCTGGATTTGGATACAAAAAAATTCCCAAGTTTTAGACATCTCAAGGAACATTGTGCAAGCAATCAAATTGAAATGGAAGGAGTATCAGACCACTGCAAATCTACCAAGACCCCGCCGACCCTCTAAACTTTTATCTCGAACAAGTAGAAGACTGGTCAGAGATGCAGCCAAAAGGCCCATGATCACTCTGGGTGAACTGCAGAGATCTACAGCTGAGGTGGGAGAGTCTGTCCATAGGACAACAATCAGTCATACTCTGCAGAAATCTGGCCTTTATGGAAGAGTGACAAGAAGAAAGCTAATTCTCAAAGATATCCATAAAAAGTCTCTTTTGAAGTTTGCCACAAGCCACCTGGGAGTCACACCAAACATGTGGAATAAGGTGCTCTGGTCAGATGAAACCAAAATTAAACTTTTGGGCACAATGCAAAATGATATGTTTGGCGTAAAAGCAACACAGCTCGTAACCCTCAAAACATCATCCCCACTGTCAAACATGGTGGTGGTAGCATCACGGTTTGGGCTTGCTTTTCTTCAGTAGGGAGAGGGAAGATAGTTAAAATTGATGGGAAGATGGACGGAGGCAAATACAGGACAATTCTGGACGAAAACCTGTTGGAGTCTGAAAAAGATCTGAGACTGGGGCGGAGATTTATCTTCCAACAAGACAATGATCCCAAACATAAAGCAAAATCTACAATGGAATGGTTCAAAAATAAACTTATCCAGGTGTTAGAATGGCCAAGTCACAGTCCAGACCTGAATCCAATCGAGAATCTGTGGAAAGAGCTGAAAACTGCTGTTCACAAACGCTCTCCATCCAACCTCACTGAGCTCCAGCTATTTTGCAAGGAAGAATGGGCAAGAATTTCAGTCTCTCGATGTGCAAAACTGATAGAGACATACCCCAAGCGACTTTCAGCTGTAATCGCAGCAAAAGGTGGCGCTACAAAGTATTAACTCAAGGGGGGCGAATAGTATTGCACGCCCCACTTTTCAGTTTTTTATTGTTTAAAAAAGTAAAAAATATCCAATACATTTTTTTTCACTTCACGATTGTGTCCCACTTGTTGTTGATTCTTCACAAAAAAATTAGAATTTATATCTTTATGTTTGAAGCCTGAAATGTGGCAAAAGGTTGAAAAGTTCAAGGGGGCCAAATACTTTCACAAGGCACTGTATATACCCCCAGCCTCTCTAGATATCTTTATCTCATAGGGCAAAATGGCGAGGGAGGCTGAAAATAAGGTGCCATGTGCTGCAACTAAAGTGAACTCACTACATAATCTAATAATAATAATAATAATACTTTATTTATATAGCGCCAATATATTCCGCAGCACTTTACAATGTAGGGTTAGAGTACAGAAAATACAGTAAGTAATTACAATAGAGAACAAATAAAGTACAATAATTGAATACAAAACAATAGGTATAGAATCAATGTGAAAAAAATACAATAAATAAAGCAAGAAATGAAGGTGACCCTGCTCAAAAGAGCTTACAATCTACAACGGGATAGGGGTTGCACAAGGTGCCGGGGCTTATTGCACTGGTGGTCCAGGCATCTTGAGGAAATGGGGTATAGGGCTAAGCTTACATGGATGGTCATTATACAGTCTGTGTAGACCTTTATGGTTTGGTGGAGTTTGTAGAAGAGTAATGTCCAGAGGGATAGCCCCTTCACTGTCTACAGTACAATGGACTTATTAGGGAGTATGATAGGCCGCCTTAAAAAGATGCGTTTTTAGGGATCGTCTGAAGCCATGCAAGTTGTGGATAGTCCTGATTTCTTTGGGTAAAGCATTCCAGAGGTTTGGTGCAGCTCTGGAAAAGTCTTGGAGCCGGGAGTGGGAGGATCGGATTAGTGCAGATGTTAGTCGAAGGTCATTTGAGGAACGTAGAGAGCGGGTGGGGTGATAGACAGAGATGAGGGAGGAGAGGTAGGGGGGAGCTGCACTGTGAAGAGCTTTGTGGGTGAGAACAAGCAATTTGAATTTGATCCTGTAATATACGGGCAGCCAGTGCAATGACTGGCACAGAGCAGAGGCATCTGAGTAACGATTGGCCAGATGGGTGATCCTGGCTGCTGCATTAAGGATGGACTGGAGAGGAGAAAGTCTGGTGAGGGGGAGGCCGCTTAATAGAGAGTTGCAATAGTCAAGGCGGGAATGGATTAGGGCCACGGTGAGGGTTTTTGTTGTTTCCAGGGTGAGAAAGGGGCGGACTCTAGAGATATTCTTCAGGTGTAAGCGACAGGAGCGGACGAGAGATTGCGTGTGGGAGGAGAAGGAGAGGTCGGTGTCAAACATAACACCCAGACAGCGAGCCTGCTGCCTAGGCGTTATCGTAGTGCCGCATACTGAGAGAGAGATGTCCGATTTAGGGAGGTTAGTGGATGGGGGGAGCAGAAGAAGTTCAGTTTTGGAAAGGTTTAGTTTCAAGTAGAGAGTGGACATGATATTGGAAACTGCAGCTAGACAGTCATTGGTGTTCTTTACTACCGCAGGGGTAAGGTCAGGGGCTGAAGTGTATAGTTGTGTGTCATCAGCATAAAGATGGTACTGAAAGCCAAATCTGCTGATGGTCTGTCCAATCGGGGCCGTGTAGAGAGAGAAGAGGAGAGGGCCAAGGACTGAACCCTGAGGGCCTCCAATAGTGAGGGGAAGGGGGGAAGAAGTGGAGCCAGCAAAAGATACACTGAAAGAGCGGTCAGAAAGATAGGAGGAGAGCCAGGAGAGAGCAGTGTCCTTTATGCCAATTGAGTGCAGCATAAGGAGTAGGAGCTGATGGTCGACAGTGTCAAAAGCTGCAGAGAGATCAAGGAGAATAAGCAGAGAGTGGTCACCATTACGTTTTGCTGTCAGAAGGTCATTGGTCACTTTGATGAGGGCAGTTTCTGTGGACTGTAATGGATCTAGAAGAGAGTGAGCGGAGAGGTAACGGGTGAGGCGGGAATAGACCAGGCGCTCCAAGAGTTTAGAGATGAAGGGGAGATTGGAGACTGGTCTGTAGTTATTTGTGCAGGTTGGGTCAAGAGTGGTTTTCTTTAATAATGGAGTAATGATCCAGTGTTTGAATCTAATATTTAATCACGAATAATATGTGTCACAGACTTTTGGCGCTTATGTCACTTTCCCACAATGCACTGCGGTACCATTGTGGGATAGCAACACAAGTGACAAAAGAAAGTGACACAGACCTCACGGCTACCGTCGGGTGATAGCGCAGGTGATCTCCGACGGTAGCCGTGGCTCATCACCTGCCGCACAGAGGTCAGCGGCGATGCAGCTGGGAGATGAGCGGTGCGACCCGCTAATCTCCTGGCTGCTTGCAGTGGAAGTGCCCCGACCGCCATATTGGAGCACCCAAGTTATGGGTATTCAAATCCCCTTCCAAAGCCGTCGTCACGCGCCAACAGGGCTGATTAGTCGCTGCCAATCACGGCGACCAATCAGTGCTCTTGGCACGTGATTTAAATCGTGCTTCACTTATCGGTCACCGCGATCCGCGGTGACCAATCTGCGAAGCGGCCCGCGGCTTGGCGGGAGATTTGAATCCCATGCCACTGATTGGCTGATTGGTGTGGGATTCAAATCAGTGGAGCGGGATTCAAATCTCCCGCCAAGCCGTGTGCCGCTCAACCAATCAGTGGTTAGAACTGTGTATGGTGGCTCAGTGGTTAGCACTGTGTATGGTGGCTCAGTGATTAGCTCTGTATGGTGGCTCAATGGTTAGCACTGTATGGTGGCTCAGTGGTTAGTACTGTATATGGTGGCTCAGTGGTTAGCGCTCTATATGGTAGCTCAGTGGTTAGCACTGTATATGGTGGCTCAGTGGTTAGCACTGTATGGTGGCTGAGTGGGTAGCACTGTATGGTGGCTCTGTGGTTAGCACTGTATATGGTGGCTCAGTGGTTAGCAATGTACGGTGGCTCCGTGGTTAGAACTGCACAGTGGCTCAGTGGTTAGCACTGTATACTGTGGCTCAGTGGTTAGCACTGTATATGGTGGCTCAGTGGTTAGGACTGTATATGGTGGCTCAGTGGTTAGCACAGTATATGGTGGCTCAGTGGTTAGCACAGTATATGGTGGCTCAGTGTTTAGGACTCTATATAGTGGCTCAGTGGGTAGCACTGTATGGTGGCTCAGTGGTTAGCACTGTATGGTGGCTCAGTGGTTAGCACTGTATGGTGGCTCAGTGGTTAGCACTCTATGGTGGCTTAGTGGTTAGCACTGTATGGTGGCTCAGTGGTTAGTACTGTATGGTGGCTCAGTGGTTAGCACTGTATGGTGGCTCAGTGGTTAGCACTGTATGATGGCTCAGTGGTTAGCACAGTATATGGTGGCTCAGTGGTTAGCAATGTACCGGTGGCTCCGTGGTTAGAACTGCGTGGTGGTTGAGTGGTTAGCACTGTATATGGTGGCTTAGTGGTTAGCACTGTATATGGTGGCTCAGTGGTTAGAACTGTGTGGTAACTCAGTGGTTAGAACTGTGTGGTGGCTCAGTGGTTAGCACTGTGCGGTGGCCCAGTGGTTAGCACTGTGCGGTGGCTCAGTGGTTAGCACTGTATAAGTGGCTCAGTGGTTAGCACTGTATATGGTGGCTCAGTGGTTAGCACTGTATATGGTGGCTCAGTAGTCAGCACTCTATGGTGGCTCAGTGGTCTGCACCAGGGCCGGACTGGGACCAAAAAGCAGCCCTGGAGAAGAAAACCCGCCAGCCCACATACTATAACATCCATCAGCTCCGATCAGTGAATTTTGCTTTTACTTTGTCGTGGTCTCATCACTTTCTTAAAGGAGTTATCTGAAGAGCCACATGTGAATGGCGGGGCAGAGGGAAATCAACCACAGCTCCATTTACATATTACTCTTTGCAGGCATGTTTCTCAGGATTGTTGGGTCCCAGCTGTCAGATCCACAGTGAAGGGCAAATCATCACCTATACAGAAGAGAAGTGATGACTCCATATTGAGGATCATCAATTTAAAACAACATTTAAATGCTGAAAATCCAATACCAACTCTCAGTATACAGGAAAGGAGAAGTGGTACTGTGCAGTGTATATATACAGCATAATACAGATACTGAGGATTACACCCAGTATACAGGACAAGAGAAGTGGTACTGTGCAGTGTATATATATACAGAATAATACAGGTACTGAGGATTACACCCTGTATACAGGACAGGAGAAGTGGTACTGTGCAGTGTATATATACAGAATAATACAGATACTGAGGATTACACCCTGTATATAGGACAGGAAAAGTGGTACTGTGCAGTGTATATATACAGCATAATACAGATACTGAGGATTACACCCAGAGAAAAACAAGATGCCAGCACAGCCAGAAATTGCAAAAAAATATATATGTGTATCTACACCTGTTTATGCCATACTGCACAAAAATAGAGACATTTAGCAGGAGATTGCAGCATTGAATCTCCTGAGCTACTCCTCCAACCTGACTTGTATAGGTGAGTGTTAGCTTTATATGGTCCTCTTTATTTGTATTATATTATGCTGTCTACGGACACATCAAAAATGTAAAAATATGTAGAGTAGGACCACTCTATCTGAGACATTCCTTGACATGGGAGAGTGGCTCAAGAGATTATTTTGGTAATCTTTTGCGAAATGTCTTTATTTGTATGCAGTATGGTAGTGACAGGTGTACTTACACATTTATTTCTTCAGCAATGTTTGGCTGTGCTGGCTCCCCCTGTTTTCTCTGAGGATTACACCCAGTATACAGGACAGGAGAAGTGGTACTTTGCAGTGTATATATACACAATGATACAGATACTGAGGATTACAGCCAGTATACAGGACAGGAGAAGTGGTACTGTGCAGTGTATATATGCAGATAAATACAGATACGGAGGATTACACCCAGTATACAGGACAGGAGAAGTGGTACTATGCAGTGTATATATACAGAATAATACAGATACTGAGGATTACACCCAGTATACAGGACAGGAGAAGTGGTACTGTGCAGTGTATATATACAGAATAATACAGACACTGAGGATTACAGCCAGTATACAGGACAGGAGAAGTGGTACTGTGCAGTGTATATATACAGAATAATACAGATACTGAAGATTACACCCAGGAAAAAACAGAAACGCCAGCACTGCCAGAAAATATAAAAACACATATTGTTTCCAAACTGCAAATAATTTAGTTGAGACATTTAGCAAAAGATTAAATAATCTTTTGAGCCACCCCGCCAAACGTCAAGGCATTCTCAGATAGGGTGGTCCTACTCTACAATTTATAATTTACACTGTGTCAAAAAGACCTCAATAATATATATAAAGAGGACCATACAAAAACATCACTCACCTTCACATATCAGACCTGCTTCCAAGGTGCCAGATCAGTGATAGTGATATAAGGCAACCTAGGCCCCCACACCTGCAGCTTCCACCACAAATGTCAGGGCTTTTCAAAGTTAACCCCCACTGCACCGACCCAGCCTTTATGGATAACAGCAGGTTAGGTTCAGGTGAATGAAGCAATAACTGAGCCTGTGTGCTGGGTGTGATAACCGTGTGTGAACAGTTACCAAGAATACAAATGTCAGTACAGATGGAAACGGACAAATTCTAGCGTGCACGGCGAAGTGGTGGTCAGCCACTAAACCATACCCAGGAAAAAACAGAAACGCCAGCACTGCCAGAAAATATAAAAATTGTGCAAAAACACATATTGTTTCCAAACTGCAAATAATTTAGTTGAGACATTTAGCAAAAGATTAAATAATCTTTTGAGCCACCCCGCAAACGTCAAGGCATTCTCAGATAGGGTGGTCCTACTCTACAATTTATTATTTACACTGTGTCAAAAAGACTTCAATAATATATATAAAGTGGACCATACAAAAACATCACTCACCTTCACATATCAGACCTGCTTCCAAGGTGCCAGATCAGTGATAGTGATATAAGACAACCTAGGCCCCCACACCTGCAGCTTCCACCACAAATGTCTGGGCTTTTCAAAGTTAACCCCCACTGCACCGACCCAGCCTTTATGGATAACAGCAGGTGAGGTTCAGGTGAATGAAGCAATAACTGAGCCTGTGTGCTGGGTGTGGTAGCTGTTCACATGCAGCTGCCTCCTCCAGCCTTGAGGTTTTTTTTATATCTGCTTCATTCACCCAGACTTGACATGCTTTACCCATAAGGTTGGGATGGTCTGGTGGGGGTTACAGTGTGAAATAGCCCAGACACCTGTGGTGCAAGCTGCAGGCGTCTGAGCCTCAGTTGTTCTTCATCCACTGGACCTCCTGGCAGCATGGGAAGCTATGTCTGACATGTATGGGTGAGTGTTTGCTTTAAATTGGTCCTTTCTACATTGTATTATGCTGTCTACAGGACACATCAGAATTATAAAAATACATAGAGTTAGGACTACTCCAATTGAGACATTCCTTGACGTTTGGAGGAGTAGCTCAGGAGATTCAATGCTGCAATCTCCTGCTAAATGTCTCTATTTTTGTGCAGTATGGCATAAACAGGTGTAGATACACATATATATTTTTTTTGCAATTTCTGGCTGTGCTGGCATCTTGTTTTTCTGAGGATTACACCCAGTATACAGGACAGGAGACGTGGTACTATGCAGTGTACACACACACACACATCCATATGTGCACACACATACATCATATATATAT
The DNA here is from genome assembly GCA_033576535.1 of Allobates femoralis. Taxonomy (NCBI): domain Eukaryota; kingdom Metazoa; phylum Chordata; class Amphibia; order Anura; family Aromobatidae; genus Allobates; species Allobates femoralis. Next base: position 398,956,505 of record JARQOC010000004.1, on the reverse strand, counting down.
ATACACACATCCATATGTGCACACATACTTTGTATGTACACACACATCCATATGTACACACACATCCATATGTACATAAATACATTATATATACACACACACACACCCATATGTACACACATACATTATACATACATTATATACACACACTACACACATCTGTATGTACACACGGTATGTATACACACAATGTTTATATATGCACACACATCCATTTGAACACACACATACGTTATTACGTTATATATATATATATACACATCCAGATGTACACAAACATGTAGAATATATACACACACACACATATCCATATGTACACAAACATATAGTATATATACACATACACATACCCGTATGTACACACAGTGTGTGTTTTATATATATATATATATATATATAAAAAAAAAGAAAATGGAACAGCACAATAATATACTCATCCGTGGTCTAAGCCCTGTGTATTAGTGTCCAAACCAATTCAAATAAATCAAGGAACTTGAGAAAGGTGCCTAGTGCACCGAAACGTCGTGCCACATGGGCTCTGAATAAAAAACAGACCCTTTATTCACTTGAATTGGAGTGCTGCCTGTTTTCCTTGATTTATATATATATATATATATATATATATATATATATATAATTATACACACACTGTGTGTACATACGGATATGTGTGTGTATACATATGGATGTTTATATATATATATATAATGTATGTGTGTGTACAAATGGATGTGTGTGCATATATATATACACACACACGTCGATATGTATGCAATCATATAGTATGTATACACACAAACACATCCGTATGTACACACACAGTGTGTGTGCATATGGATATGTGTGGGTGTGTATATATACTATATGTTTGTGTACATATGGATGTGTAAATATAACGTAATAATGTATGTGTGTGCATATATAAACATTGTGTGTATATATACTATATGTTTGCGTACATATGGACGTGTGTGTATATATAATGTATATGTGTATACAAATTGATGTGTGTGCATATATATATATATATATACACACATCCATATGTACACACACGTACATTATATACACACACATCCATATGTACACACACATATAGTATATATATATATATACACACACACATACAGTATGTACACACATTTATAGTACATACACACACAACTATACATAGAAAGGGAGGGAGACACAGGGTTTTATCAGTGCTGTTCTGCTGCCCAGGTCACAGTTATCTATCTAGCACAGGACTCTGTGGTTGGTCGCTCTGTCTGTGGGATTGATGGGATTTATAGCAGCTGCTTGAGATTCCACAGATGGGGCATCTCCCAGTGAAAGTTCAATCAGTTGCCATAAATCCTCTGTGCCTCAGACGGAGACCACAGCCACAAGACAGAATCCTGACATCTCAGTGTCACTGTGTATACCCTCCAGCCCCAGAGCCTAATACCGCCAGGATGAAGGCGCCCACGCCGGAGATGAAGCCGGACTTGAAGGAGAGGCATGGGAAGGTGCCTGGTACCAGCCAGTGTAGGAAGTGCACGGGCCCCTGCTCAGCAGGATCTACAGCAGGGTCAGGGAGCAGGGAGGCATCCAGCAGCTGGAGTCGCTGAGGAGTTGAGCTGACATACTCCTCCTCCAAGAAGCGGCTGCAGAAACAAAGCCAGAAGGAAGCTCCCCGCCGCCGGAAACACCTCTCCGGCTGCGGCTATGTGAGAGACAGCGCACACAGGGAGAGACAGTGCACACAGGGGCTGAGTGCACACAGAGCGGAGAGAAATGCACAAGTTAGACAGAGCGCACAGGGGGAGAGACAGCACAGAGAGGAAAGAGCACACAAGGCAACACAGGCACAAAGACTGCCCTCTCAATGCAATAACATCGGGCCTATTTCTAGTAACTCCTAAATAACTCCTTTAAGTTCAATATCGAGTTGTCGTGTAACTATATGTCTTTGTGAAGAAAAGCTAGTTTGAAGGCCTATATGCAGAACCCAGATCCAGGGAAGGTAAATAGACAGTCCGCGCTGCTTGAAATAATCAGTCACAAGTCTTTAGGTAAAAGACTCTCTCCTTTATTTCCACCTACGCGTTTCAGTGCCACTCTGGGCACCGTCATCAGGGCATTCAAGGATGCCCTGAATGCCCTGATGACGGTGCCCGGAGTGGCACTGAAACGCGTAGGTGGAAATAAAGAAGGGGGGTCTTTTACCTAAAGACTTGTGACTGATTATTTGAAGCAGCGCGGACTGTCTATTCACCTTCCCTGGATCTGGATATCTTTACACGTGCTACATGGCGGTGGAGGTCCTGCAGCAGCTTAAAACTACCGTATATACTCGTGTATAAGCTGACCCGTGTATAAGCCGACCCCCCTACTTTTGCCCCCAAAACCTGGGAAAACCTATTGACTCATGTATAAGCCAAGGGTGGACCCCAGCACAGGTATACAGCCCCCAGCAGTGTGGTATACAGGCCTCCCCAGTGGTAGTATACAGCAGCCTCTCCAGTGATAGTATACAGCAGCCTCCCCAGTGGTAGTATACAGCAGCCTCCCCACACTCTGAGCCGTCACTGACTCGAGTAGAAGCCGAGGGGGCACTTTTCAGCGCACTTTTTGTGTTGAAAAACTCGGCTTATGCTGGAGTATATACGGTACATGTTATTAAAACTAGTTGTGGGTGCACACAACTAGACCAGGTGAGTGCACCTCTTTTTAATCTGAGTGCAGAATCAGTGTCATATTGATAGGGCACTATTGCGCCTCGTTTTGTCTCCTTTATCTTTTCCTATATGCAGAACCGGCAGTTCTAGGTCCTATAACCATATATAATGAAACTATGTTCACAATTACTTTTCAGATTTGGTAGCACTCTTGGTGGCATGTGAGACTTATGATTTCTGACTATTCTTTGCCATAATCTTAATAAACTAAGTGCAGTAATCTGTACTCAGGTATGAGTATTAAAGAGAAACTCTTATGAGGTTTTCAGATAATGACTTTATTAGGAGATTGGTAAAATCTGGTGAATACAAGATTGTAAAATTCGAAGAATAACAAAAAATTGAATGTAACCACTTTTCACTTTTTATGAGGTATTACTAGAATATACACAATGATGGCAAAAATGTCTTGTCGTAATTGAAATGCAGCTTCCACAAATTAGGTTCTGATAAAGTTGTAGCTAGAAAAGTATCATTGCAAAATCCTAGCTTAGACATTGTAAAGCACATTGTGAGACGAATAAATCAATCATCCAACGCCCCACTAAAGCATCCATCAATTCTCATTTCACGGAGTTTAAATCATCATGTACCTCTATTTTCACTATATGTGATTCAGCGTAGAGATCACACGTGAGAATAGCAGCTTCAGCCTTAGGTATTCTAAAAATGATCCTGACAAATCACATGGTTACTTTATTTTACAGGGCTATGATATTCTTGTAGCTGTTATCAGGGGCTGGCTGGAGCCTCTTTCCCTGGGTGGCAGTTAGGTATCCCCGGCCCTGGTTGAGAAGCGGGGGGGGGGTGCTGTCAAGTCCGGCAGCCGTAAGAAGCGGGGGGGGGGGGGTGGGGTGCTGTGAAGTCCGGCAGCCTTGAGAAGCGGGGGGGGGGGGTGCTGTCAAGTCCGGCAGCCTTGAGAAGCGGGGGGGGGGGGGGGTGCTGTCGGGTCCGGTCCGGCAGCCTTGAGAAGCGGGGGGGGGGGGTGTGCTGTCGGGTCCGGTCCGGCAGCCGTGAGAAGCGTTGGTGCTGTGTCAGGTCCTCACCTCCTCCAGCCGCAAAGCGAGCCCGCCTGCCGCAAACCGTCGCGCCGGCCGCAAAGCGACGCCCGCGGCCGGCCCGTTTCTGCAGGGGGCGGCCCTAATGGTGGACTATACCACCAGCCCAGGGGCACTTGCCCCCCTGCCACCTGGGCCAGCCCGCCCCTGGCTGTTATCCACACTTGTAATACCATACAATTGACTTGATTACTACAAGTAGCGGTGGAATATAATTTTAATGGATAACATATGTCACAAATGCTGTAAGTGCTAACAAAATTTACCTTTTTGTGGCTACTAGCAGTGGCGTAACGTGAAGCTCATGGGCCCCGAATGTGAAAGCTGCAATAGGGCCCCCAATTATTGTGAATTTTTAATAGCAATAGTCTTGTTCTGTAGATCAAAGGGACTTTTCGGGGCCAAGATGCGATCACAACCCCAGCCCTTATTGTAGTTACGCCCCTGGCTAGCAGCTTATCACTGTCATGTAGCTCTGTCAAATGTGCTACAAAAAGTATATAGTGAAGTTACGATAAAATGGACATATATTGTGACATTTTCAGCCATGTCATAGTTAGTTCTTCGCATCATAATTTACCTTTAGTTCAAAATGATTTGATCAGATGATCGTGTCCATGATCTGAGGAGACCAAGAGAAGGAAGAGGGCACCACAGTAATATACAGGATCAAACCAATAAAACACCAAAAAAGAAGCATACCACAGCTAAAAGAACAAGCTGGTGTGTAAGAAATGGGATCACTAAAATAACATCCGATTCTGGGGACCGGAAAAAAGCGGCCCCAAACAGATCCCTCACAGAAAGAACACAAATGGATGGCCACATAGGACCAATCCGTGCCCATCCATGCCCATAGGGATACATTGGAGGCCAAGGCGGATTCCTGGCTATCCTTTTCAAAACGGATACACACAGATCCACAAAAACATAATGTGAAGGGGGCCTAACAAAACCTGTTTCCATGTAAATGCTGAATTGATCATTTTTGTTTCTTTCTCATAGCAACAAAGTGAATTTGATTCTCATTTTCTATGCTGTAACCTTTTGCCAGTGTCAGTACATTGTGCCTGCTACTGTTACCACTATCTATAATGGCCACTTTACACACGGCTACATTTCTAGCTTATCCACAGGCAACTTACTGGCTGCAGTGAAATCATGGAGACATGGTTCTATCTTGTTGCTGTGTACAAATGGAATAATGTCTCCATGATTTCACTGCAGCCAGTAAGTTACCTGTGCATAAGCTAGAAATGTAGCCGCGTGTAAAGTGGCCATAAGAAATGAAAATATAGATTCTAGAAGAAGTGTTCATTATATTACTCAGAAATCTTGACGCGATTAATCAGTTTGATATGCATGTATATAAAAGGAATATAGAGAATATCTAGAAGACATTTTTGTCTTTAGACAACTGTAGATGACTATAGATGTTAATGTTCAATTCTTTGAAAAACTGGACCATACATCTGTAAATAAGCTTTTAACCCTTTGCCAAGACGGTCAATCAAACCATTTTTTTTACTCTTTTTCTCTGACTGCAAGAGCCATAACATTTTTTCACCAATATAACTGTTATAAGACTTTTTTTATGCAGGGCATGTTGTATTTGCTATTGGTCTACTGTAGTGTTGACACAGGGTAGGGTCACATTGGCGTTTTTTGTTTAAAATCCTGATCCGGTTTTGAGCTTTAAAAAAGCTCAAAACCGGACCAGGAAAGGCTCCTGATGGAACCGCGGCTCATGGTTAGCCACGCCCCTTTAACGACTCGGCCACCCCCACAACACTGGATTACGGCCAGAGGGGGCGGGCATCAAGAAGGAGTGGGCGGAGGCTACTGCACACAGCCCCGCCCATGGAAATCAGTGGACTCTGCCTACGGAACATGTAAATATATACTTATCTTCCGATTGGGACAATTCTTGCTGTTTATAACTTAAATAAAGCAGTACTGTACTAGAGGGGTGTATGCACCCCTGTATAGTGATAGGGGGAGGGGGGATATTTGGATCACATGCACGGAGCTCAGATCAGCCCGTGCCATAGGTAAAATTGTAGAAGAACACACTATAGAAGTGGCCGCCCGGTCTGTAGGGGGTCTAAGCCCCCCTACAGACCTCTAACAGTCATTTCGGTACTCAAATTAAATCTTTATTAACTTTGCCGATCGGGAACTGCAAGCTATGCGGTTACCGGATGGCTCAGGATTACACATCCTGAGCCATCCGGTGACCGCAGTGCGGTATTATGCACACATTTTTGAGAAAAAATGTGTGGGACCGGCATTGCATTCACCGCATCCGGATCCGGATGCGGTGAATGCAATTTAGATTTCCAATGTGACCCTACCCACACTTATCACTTATTAGCTACTTTTATTAAAGGGTTGATCTCACAATCACATTACTTTTCACACTGCACAGTAAATGCATACTTATTAATAATGCACATACTAAGTCAAACAGTATCTTTCTTGTACCTTGTCTTTTTCCCAGTGGCATAACTCCAGGCCCAGGGGCCCCAATGCAAAAGCTCCAACAGGGCCCCCAATTATTGGAAATATTTAATAGTATTAGTCTTTTACTATAGGCCAAAGGGACTTTTGGGGCCCCCCTAGGCTGCAGGGCCCGAGTGCGATCGCAACCCCTGCATCTGTTTTTAACATTTATGTCTACCCCTCCCAGTGTCTAGCATTGCATTACTTAATGGGTGATTCAATTCTTACACTGCTAACACAATATTTTCCAGCAAGATACTGTACTGCTTTTCCTCAGTGCTGCAGACCTTTTCACCCCAAAATTGTGAGTGCCTGAGTAACCCTAGCTCTCTGAGTTATCAAGCTAATCTAAGTGTATAATTCAATTTATGCTTCTGTGCACTGTATTCTCCTGTACCATACCCTGCCCAACTGATTTTTGTCTTCTACCATCTACATTAGTATAGTTGGCTGTGTGTTTTTACATAATTGTTATCTGTTTCTAGCAGAGCTCAACTCTCCTTCACTCCTCTTCAAGGCAATGCAGAGGTATGGCTAGGGTCACACATGCCAATCAGTTTTTTGTAATGTATCCAAAAACAGATCCGTTATTTTCAGGCTGTTTTTTGGCCATTTTTGTGCATAAAAAAACAGATCCGTTAACGGATGTACCACATATGTGGCATCCGTTAACAGATAAGGGTAATTTTTTGGTCTTTTTTTAAATTTGCCACTAAACATGCATGGCTAGCCACACCACTCAGCCAATAAGAAGGGTAGGTCATTTTGGGGTGTTGCCACCTGGGTTTAGGACATTTTTGGTATGTTTGTACTGTGGGTGCATTATGGAGGTTGAGTTTCATTTATGGTTCCTGGAGCTGCGCTACGTGACCGTCCGGCGTCGCCAGCGTCGACAGGCCAGGCGTAGCCGGCTCTGGGTACATGAGGTGGACTTCCTACGCCCACAATATGACACTTTTCATGTCCTCTATCCCCAATTGAGGATTATCCACACAAGTTTCAATTTTTCCTCAGGATGTTTGTGCCTGCTTTTGATGCCCTTCTTGCCCTGGTGTCCGATGATTTTATCTGCAGGACACACGGTGGCGGCCGGCCATTTCACCAGCTGAAAGACTGATAGTGATGCTAAGGTAAGTGTTGTTGGGCTGCTGTCTGCTTGGCTACACACTGAACACATGTGATTTCTCCATGTTTATAGATTTAAGGGAAACTGTTGCCAAGTTTTTGCCATGGCATCTGACAACACCATAATGTTCAAAATCAGAATCATACAACACCAATGTGTCATTCACTGTGCTGCTTGCTGCCATTTAGATTGACATACATCTTTTATTGTCCATAAGTATGACTCTGGGAATATGGCACTTTACTTGTCATTTGGCGAATTCCCTTGTTAATGTCAATGTCTTGCAGATGTCAGTGTTATCCTTGTCAAAATACAGTGAGCAGCCAAGTAAGTGTCATTTTGGTGCAATCAGGATCTGTGATCCGATGTTATGCATGTTGCCTAGGAGTTTGGCCAAACCTGGTGTGTGTTTCCCACAAAGTCATGTAATGTGTCTGTACATGCTGTTTTTCTTCACTTACAGGTATTTGTCCACAGGGGAGTCTTATACTTCCTTTCACTACCAGTTCCGAATTGGCCGGTCGACCATCAGCACCATTCTCCTGGAGACTTGTGAGGTTTTGTGGTCCAAGCTCCAGCCCCTGGAGATGCCAGCACCCACCGCCCAAACATGGAGGGAAAATGCCGTCCGTTTTCAACAGCAAGCCCAGTTTCCAAACTGCATCGGCGCCCTGGACGGCAAACATATAAGAATCTGGAAGCCACCACATAGTGGTTCTAATTATTATAACTATAAGAAATTCTACTCCATAGTCCTAATGGACATAGCTGATTCCCAGGCCCAGCTCGAAAAGGGGTTGTAAAAATAAAAGGATATTGTGCTAAAGAGTTCGTGATGCCACCTACGGTGTCTGGTGATGGCACCGGCACTGCTGCAGACCTCTGGGAATAATGGATGGGCAGCCTGATGGTGATGCTTCCCATAGGCAGAGCGGGGTCCCCGGGGCAGTGAAGTGGGAAATGGATGTGGCACAGGGACGTGGCTCTGCAGGCAGGATGTCTCTACAGTCTCTAGGTTGAACAGGATCAGGACTGTAAGAACTGACATACACACACTGGGAGTAGCTTTCCATACCTTTACTAATGTTAAACCTTCACTGTCCAGGGTACACTCCAGGTGGTCGGGAAGCACTTCAGCATTTCCACAGCGAGTGATTTGTAAGGCCTCATTGTCCCTGTCTTACTTGTGTTGAAGCCCTGACCTGTGTAAAACCTGGCCTGGTCTCCTCTGTGTCTCTCATCCGTATGGTAGGTAGTAAGAACCTTCTGTTGGATGCCGCTATCTCTCTCCTGCGGTTCCTGGCTCTTGTGTTGGCTGCTGATACAGGTGTCCGGGAGACTGAAATCTACTCGGTGAACCAGTGTTTTCTTCTGGGCTAAGTGCTCCTTAGCAGGCTCGGAGTCTGGGTTCTGGGTTGCTTCCTGGGGTGAACCAGTATGGTTCCTCTGCTCCCAATCTGTTCCTTGCCTTGCCTCTGACCCTCACTCTCGGGTTCCTTACTCTGGCTAGGCTCTCCTCTGGTATAGGCCTGGCTCAGCTCTGCTACCAGGTTGTCTTCACAGTACTGCTCCGTACTGTACGGACTGACTAACTCCGCCCCCAGCATCTGTATCTATAGGGGATCTTGCCTAAGGCAGCAAGTGAGGCTCCCCCTACATGCCTTATGTGGAAGGTGTTGTGTGTGTAAGGGCACCTGACGTGGATATCCCTCCATGCACTAGGTGTTCCTGTCGCTACCTGTACCACAGGGTGCCACATTAGCCGTACACTCACGCCTGCCCGGCATAACTTTAACATGCGGTTAAGCTGGGCACGGCAATATGTTGAGTGTGCGTTTGGCATATTGGCTTCAAAGTGGTGCTGTCCACCATACAGTGGCACCCTCACAATGAGGACAGCGTGGTCAAGGTCTGCGTCTGTCTTCATAATTATGTATGCAGACAAGAGCCCATAAACCTTGACCCATATGATTGGGACTCCCCTTTATTAGGCCTACAACAGGCAAATGTGCGGTCCACACTTGCAGCAATGAAGGTGCGCAACGAATATGCCCACCACTTTATGACTAACATGGGGAGGAGTAGTGCTTGTTAGCGGAATTTGGTTTTTAGCTGTGTCTCTGTTTTGGCTAATGGCCTCGTTACTATTGTCTTTCTGTATGTAATTTACCACATGTAAACCACCAGTTTGGTGTTTTTTTGTGGAATAAATATGTTTCTTATATTTTTGTATGGTTTATATTGTGATACGCTAAAAGGTAACACAAACACAGTTTTGTAGGCCTTTGGCCACAAGGACGCAGGGTTACTAATCGACACTTTACATTCCCAGTCTTGGACCAATTACGTGTTCAACATATTTGCCCTTGGTGTCCTAGCTTGATAACATGTATGTGTATGGTTTTATGGGCCTCATGTGCTCATGAATGTCAGCACCATGTCACATCCACCCCCAAACTTTCAAAATCTACTGTCACCTGTACTTTGCTTGGACACACACAAATGCCCCATGTCGTGAACACACAATGTCGTTATGATCATGAAGTCAAGCACATCACCATAAAATATGTGGGTTAGGCTAGGGTCACACATAAGCCCTTGGTCCATTTTTGGCATCAGTTTTTACACTTTTTTTTTTCTAAGTCCAAAAACTGATGCAAAAACAGTTTATATGTAATAAAACCCTATCCGTTTTTTTTTAACAAAATTAAAATAATAAAATACAGTATAAAAAGTCTCAGAATAATTGTGGCCGAAAAGCGTTGTATTTTCCTTCTGAGACTTTTTATACTGTATTTTATGATTTTATTATTGTTTTGATAACAATAAATCTTAAAACATATGAAGAAAGTTGGGCTTCCTTAATGTGGGAGTGCCCTCCACCCTCTCCGGATGTTTTTCCTTGATTTGAATTGACACGGTCACAAGCTGAGTGAGCCGCTGATCCAGAACGGGGCTGCATACCATATGCTGAGGACATCTATTTAAAGGCCGTTTATTGGTTCGATGAGCTTGATACAAGTTAACCATAAGAAATTGATGGCTGCCAAAATTCAGAAAGAGGAAAAAAATTGAAGTTCAATTGATTGTTTCTGAATGTGGAAGCGCTAATACACTTCTGAGAGATAAGGTGATGGCATTATACACAACACCCACGGCAAAAATTCGATGTAATGGAATTTTTTCCAAGTCCTTTAACATCAGGAACGGGACACCTTAGGGATGTGTGCTGTCCCCTCTATTGTACGCTTTAGTGATGGAGCATCTGGTGGTTGCCCTTAGGCTTAATCCAGATATCCCCGATTTACAAATCGGAAAGCATTGCCACAAATTGGCACGATATGCAGATGACCTGCTTCTCTACATCACTGTACCCGAGACCTCCCTCCCCTCCATATTGAAGGAGTTTGATTGCTATAGCTGTGTTAGCAATTTCAGGGTTAATGTTTCCAAATCTGAGATCCTGAACATCTCGCTGTCTCCGGCTAGGAGGTCCCGACTACAGGCTGCTCTCCCTTTTCACTGGTGCTCTGGGGCCTTGAAATACTTAGGGGTGAACTTGTGCGCTGATCTCTCGCATTTATACGATCTTAACCATTAGCCCCTATTGCAGCGTATATCCACAGACCTCACAGCATACAACACACGGGCCTTGACGTGGTTCGGCAGGATAAACATCCTTAAAATGGATGTACTGCCGAAGCTGTTGTATGTATTTCAAGCTGTTCCCATAGCCCTTCCTAGATCTTACTTTTCTCAGCTGAGAACACTTGCGGCAGCTTTTGTCTGGAAAAAAGAAAAACCAAGCCTGGCATACGGACAATTGACGAGATGTAAGACACAAGGGGGCGCTGGTTAACCAGACTTCCACCTTTACCACATGTCAGCAGTACTAAATAGAGTGGTGGACTGGCTCTCTGGGATCAGAGATAAGCGGTGGGTTACCATGGAGGCAGACTTGATTGCTTGGCCTCTAACATCAGTGCCCTGGATTAGAAAAGGCAATCGGCCCGGGAGTATCCCAGATTAACTTCTGACCCGGGATCTTATTAGGGTTTGGGATGGAGCGCGCGCTAGATTTAATTTGTCTACCCTGAGCGGCCCCATCACCCCCTATTTGGATACCCCGACTTCCCGCCAGCGGTTGACACAGACAACTTTTTGATCTGGTCTTCCACTCAAAGGACTAAAGTCTGTGAGACCCTCTCGGAGGCATCTACTATACCCTCCTTCAACGAACTTCAAGTCAGAGCTCCAGACAGGAGAATACATTGGTTTGCTTACCTTCAACTGCAATCCTTCTTCACTTGGCCCCTCCTCTGAATTGTGCAGAGACCTCACCTCCTTCAAATCTCTTTTACTACAGACCGAGCTCCCTTCTCACGTTATATCACAAATATATAACATCTTGACAGCTCCTTCCGAGTTGGAACGGGTGTGGTTTGTGAAAGCATGGGAACAGGACCTGAGAGTCGATCCTTCGGGAAACTGGATTGGCCTAAGGCCTTTTTGTGCGTGCATGAAATGTCTCTGCTCTGTAAATCTCAGGAAACCAATTTTAAACTTGTAACGAGGTGGTATAGATGCCCGCAGGAACTTCATAGATTCTTTCCCTCTCTTCACGATACATGCTGGAGGTGCGATGCTCCCGGAGGCTCTTTGCTTGATGTTTGGTGGCAGTGCCCAGCCATTAACGCATTATGGCAAAACATCTTTCGTGTTCACGAGCATGTCACCTGGTTAAAAATACCATGCACACCCCAGATTGGGCTTTTGTCCATGATCCCTGGCCCCTTTAAGGGGATTAAAACTGGCCTCTTGAGACATTGTTTGTCCGCTGCTAGAATGATCATTCCCAGGAACTGGAAAACAAAATCAACCCCTAACCTGGTTGATATGCTTGCCGAAATGGACCAAATTTGTAGAATGGAAAAATTCTCTGCGCATTCTGAACCCCAGCTGACCAAATACTTCAAATCTTGGACAGCCTGGCTTATGTTCAGAGACTCCCGGGAATTCACTGTAGTGGATAAACTACCTGTGTTTAGAGCTCTATGCCTGGTTTGGGGTGCTTCATGTCTTGGACCTGTATGCTCAATTTGACTCCTCTCCCCCATCCCCTCCTCCTTCCCCTCCCCCCATTTTTTTTCCCGCCCGCTTCCACCCCATCTTCAACTCATCCTTCTCCCGTTCCTTGTTTCCTTCCCACCATTACTCTCTCTTTTTTCTTGTTCTCTCCTCAATCTCTTTTTCCTACTTAGGTTTACTTGTTGAACTACTTTGTTGACAGTAGAATCAACATATTCAGTAAATTTACTGTAGCTGTAGAACTACTCTATTTTATGCGAAGACATATGCTGATTTACTTCTCTATCACCGAGTTTAACATGCCAATATTAGATAATGCTCTCAGAGATATCCTAATGTCCACAATTGGAATTGATTCACCTTGTTCTTCTGTCGTTGTCTTTAATAAAAACTTTTTGCAAAAAAAAGCATCCTAAAAAAACGGATTTGTCATGGGAAACACTCTGAAAAATTGATTGGCATGTACAACCCTAGCCTTAGGTACGTTGTGTTTGTCCAATGTTGTGCGAACATTCGGATGATGTTGCCATAATAATGTAACTGTTAACCTGATACACCATATTACTCATTGCGAATTTGGATTGTATAAGTCACCCTTTTGTGAAAGGATTGCACACATACTGTTTTTGGTTGTGACCACAACATAATGTATTTTCCAATCTGGAAACAGAAAATAAACACAATAAGCTCAACATGAGCACCAACAAAACAGTCCTGACATCACCATTGGATCCTAAAGTGTGACCCCACATGACAACAGCCCTGAAAAGGGGTCTAGCCAACGGTGACAAACATTTGTTTCTAAGTGGCAACTACTATTCTGCAAAATAAATGCAAGGACGAGGTTCAACTACTCTGGGTCTCCAGATTCCTCATCGCAGACGACAGTTACATTCAAGGGGATTTTGACACAATATTTTGCAACTAAATGGGTCATTTCCACCCGGAAGGCATATTTGTTATGGCCATCTAGGGTCATGAGGTCTGGCATAAATGCACCCATAAATTGTTGCCATTCACAGAGCGGGGTTACAGAGTCCCTAGGCCGCAAGTCAGCCATCTGGCTTTGTAAGGGCTAGGTCCTTCCTTGGAGAGATATCTGGCTAGTCCCGTGTTTGAGACTCTTAAACGAGGCTCCATGGACTCCATTTGCATATTCAAATTCCCAGGGGGCAATGAACCATGGATTTCACTGTGTTTGAGCGCTTTAGCCAGCTGCCCACAGTGTTTTCTCTACTGGTCTCCCTGAGATCAGTGAGAGTCTTGTAATCTGTGTTTACCGGGCATTGCTCCCACCTAGCCAGAATCCTACTCCACACTGATGAGGGGCAATATCCCGAAACAGCTGTCTGTGGATGGATACATGGCTTTGGTAATTCTCTTGTCATATCCTTAAGTTCGCAACTGAGCGGGATAGTGACTGAAAGGGCCACTTAATATGGTGGTTATAGTGGTCTCCGCAAGGAGTCCACCCCAGGGCTAAGTCCTTTCTTGGAGGGATATCTGGCTAGTCCCCTGTTTGAGACTCTTAAACGAGGCTCCACGGACTCCATTTGCATCTGGCTTTGTAAGGCACTATTGTTGGCCTGCACAGTTTCTTGCAGCCGATGTAACCCATCAGTTATTAGAGTGTCCGCCTCATCACGGCCCACTTCTAGGGTGCGTCACTCTTCCTTGTGGTGCTGCTGCCTGTGGAGTGATGTTCACCATTGGTTGAGGGTGTGTTTGTGTCAGGTCAATGCTTGAGGGCTCACATGTTCTTGTGACAACCACACCCTCTATGTTGCCTTGCCCATCTCTACTGCTGTCCCCCAGCTCAGGATCATTCAATGGTGTATTGCTGAACGCCCTGTAGAGTGCAAAATTAAAAACACATAACTAACATGGAATTTGTCAGTTCAAATGTAACACATATTAAGGGGCATAATGTATTTGACAAATTACGGTCGCCCCCTCTATTGTCTTTTGCAGGAAACACAGTTGATCATGGTGTTTATGGAGGGTTGGCGGCTTAGCGGCTTAGCAGCAGCACTACTGCGGAATTTGTCCATGTCTCGCACATCCCGCACATAGCGATCACGCAAAAACCTCCAGCGTGTGTGCACTTTCTGGTCTACATGATGTGAAAGTATAAAGAGCATAATTACGTGTACATGTTTCAAAAAATATTATGTAACACTTTATTGTGTGCACACAGAATTTGGATGTGCTGCATGAGGACATACCAATGTGCTGTTGGTCCACCAGGCTCATGTTTTTATAGTTAGGAAACATGTTGCAGAAGATGGTCATTCATATTTTGCAGTTGTTAACCGCATTTTGATGGCCTGGATGGCCCTGGCTCCATATGGACTCATGAGGCTCAATTAAATTTATGAGCACCTCATTATCAATCTTGATGTTACTTAACTCCTTGTGTCCTTTTTGGCGGCCATGTTTACCAGTGGCCTAGGGTAGAGTAGAAGAGAAATGTACTGAGCATGTGGGTATGCAGACACATGTGTTTGCATACACAGGTAACAAGAAAGCTGACAGCCTAGCCATTATCTAATCAGCGCCATTGGAGCGTGTTTTAAACAACTTCGCTGATTGGTCGCCGCGACCGGCGAAGACCAATCAGCAGAGCGGCGCGGCTTGGCGAAAATATGAATCCCGCACCGCTGATTGGTCACCGCTCTCAGCGGGATTCAAAACCCCTGCCAGGTGCGGGATTCAAAACCCCTGCCAAGCCATGCGCCGCTACGTTGGCGGCGACCAGTCAGCAAAGTGGAGCACGGCTTGGTATATTAACGCACAATTTGAACTGCTGCTCATAGTGTGACGCACTTCCCTCCTGTTTACAAGGCTGTCGCTCATAGTGTGACACACTTCACTCCTGTTTACAAGGCTGTCAGTCATAGTGTGACGCACTTCACTCCTGTTTACAAGGCTGTCAGTCATAGTGTGACGCACTTCATTCCTGTTTACAAGGCTGTCAGTCATAGTGTGACGTACTTCACTCCTGTTTACAAGATCTGTCAGTCATAGTGTGACGCACTTCACTCCTGTTTACAAGATCTGTCAGTCATACTGTGAAACACTTCACTCCTGTTTACAAGGTCTGTCAGTCATAGTGTGCTGTTCTTCAGTCACATTTACTTCACACGTTGTGTCAGTGACAGTCTGAACTACTTCAGTCACGTTTATTCAATGAGTTTAATTGGTCGTAAGCGCAAATACGCCAATGACGATGACAGAAAAGCTGTAGAAGCAGCAAGGTGATGACAACGTCGACACCAAGACACACCAGAACAAATTGCCGTGAGACAAGCCCAGGATGCGGCATCTCACAGACTATGTCGGCAACAGGAGACACCACAACAAACTGTTGCCAGACAAGCCCAAGATGCCGAATTTCATAGACAGTGTCAGCTGAATGAATCTCCAGAAGACAGGGCAAACAATCAACAACATGTTTGCGCCATTCATACAACACGAATGCTCTACCAACTAAGGCAAGCCCAGGAGAATATTCAACAACTTGCATGTTACATCACAAATGATGAAACGACAATTATTCAACACTACTGTGGGAATATGAATGTAGTTTGCGCTACATGCAACTCTCTAAATGTTATTGATGAAAAACCATCTGACAATAAGTTTACTCAATGCAGCCAAAAAAGGAAAGTTATGCTACCGAGACTTCACTACTCAGATCTGTTTGAGCAATTGATGAAAGGAACGCATCAACACAGGAGAAATTTTATGGACAATATCAGAAGCATCAACAGTTCTCATGCGTTTGCTTCATTTGGTGCCAACATTGCACCGTCCCCTGGATTTGGACCAATATGTTTTAAAATTCATGGCCAGATCTACCACCGCACTGGAACACTTTACCCAGAAATAGGACAACCACCAAAATTTGCACAATTATACATCCTTGATGCAAATGAGGCTATAGCACAAAAAATGATTCTGAAAGAAAACGAAAAGTGTAATGCTGAACTGATGAATCTCATTGCCGTACATTTACAACAAATCAGCCCATTTGCTGCCACATATCGCATGCTAAAAGATGTTGAAGCTGAGGAGCAACAGAGGACTATACAAAATGAGACTGAAATGCCTTCTATTGTCATTGCAATTAAACAAGAATGTACACTAGATCCCCGCTATTATAACAAACCACGTGTAAGTGAGGATGCAGTTGTTTTTCAAAACGATGATGGAGAGCCTCCTTTTCAAAGGGATATATTAGTCCATCTTAAGCCAGACCTTAACAACCCTTTGCTTCCTAAGACACAGCGAATTAGCATTTTGCACTGCAATCTTGATGCTCTTCTGTATCCGCTATTCTTTCCAAGAGGTGATCAAGGGTGGCATGAAAACCTACACCAGCAAGGCACTTTAAGACAAATTCCACAACTGCAGTACTACAGTTTTCTTTTGTCTGTACGAAATTACTTCAATCCTATTTTAAACGGTGGCAAATTGACACAAAGTACTTAGTCGACGCATACGTTAAAATTGAAGCTAATCGCCTACATTTTATACGCATGAACCAAAAACAACTTAAAGTTGAAGACTACTGTGTTCTTCAAGAACATTTGCAAAACCAATCAATTCAAAAGGGAATTCCCATTGGAAAAACAGTAATTCTCCCATCGTCGTTTGAAGGTAGCCCCCACAACATGCAACAACGTTATCAAGATGCAATGGCAATAGTCACAAAGTTTGGAAGACCTGACATTTTTGTGACAATGACCTGTAATCCTAACTGGCCAGAAATTACTGAAAATCTAGAATCCTGGCAACAAGTGGAACACAGGCCGGACTTAGTTGCACGCGTATTTCGACTCAAACTCACCAGCCTTTTGAAAGATATCAAAAATGACCTTTTTGGAACAGTTGTAGCAATGCTACACGTCATTGAGTTTCAGAAACGAGGTCTCCCACATGCACATATACTTATCATCTTAGATGCGGATTCTAAGTTTCGCACAGAGGAAGAAATTGACAACATAGTGTGGGCTGAAATTCCTAACCAAGAAAAATATCCTGAGCTGTATGATATTGTCATCTCTCATATGGTTCATGGTTCATGCGGTGAAGCAAATCCAAAAAGTCCATGCATGGAAAACGGCAAGTGTACTAAAGGATTTCCAAAGGAGTTAAAACAGCACACTGTTAGGGTACCTTCACACGCAGCAATATTGCTAGGCAATTTCACTGGCAATTTGCTGGTTGCAGTGAAATCATGGACACATTGTTCTATTTTGTTGCTGTGTACAAATGGAACAATGTGTCCATGATTTCACTGCAACCAGCAAATTGCCAGTGAAATTGCCTAGCAATATTGCCACGTATGAAGGTACCCTTAACCCCTTCACGACCTATGACGTCGTGGGACGTCATAGAAGTCGATGCGTTCCCGACCTGTGACGTCCCACGACGTCATGGCGGGATCTTGTTCCAGCGGCTCCGGTAACCGGGTTCACTGAAAGGTGACCGAAGCTGCTGGAATGTGAGGACCTCTACTTCACCCCAGGGGGGGTGGCTTAGCCCCTACGTGGCTTTGATCACTCTGATTGGCTGTTGAAACTGACACAGTCAAATCAGAGTGATCGTAATAGTTCACCAATAAAAATTGGTGAACTACTGCACTCCAGCCATGGCCAGCGCTGCAAAGCACCGACCATTGGCTGGAGGAAGGTGCCCTGTGTGTCACCCCCTCCAGATCTGATTGGTGGTAGCGTCCATGTGACGCAATCCCTCCAATCAGAGGTGGAGGGGTGTTGTGACCTGTCCTTGCCCTCCCCCTTCAGCCTCATGCCGTCCGTGGAGACTGAAGAGGGAGGACCCTTGCCGCCGCTGCCGCCTGCTGCCTGACCTGCTGCCTGACCTGCTGCCGCCGATTGCCCCCGCTGCTGCCGCCGATTGCTGCCGCTGACTGCCGCCTGCCTGGTTATTTGCTAACACCAGAGCCTTGTGCTCCGGTGCACTGTGCGCCGCTCCGGTGCCCTGTGCGCCGCTCCAGTGCCCTGTGCGCAGCTCCCCCTCCGGTCACTTTACTGCGCAGCCCTCTGCTCCACTTTAGTGCACTCTGATCCGCTCCCCCTCCAGTGCCCTGTGCTGCCACAGCCCAGTGATTGCCCCCACTCACCCCTAGCCCAGTGATTGACCCCCCACTCACCTCCAGCCCAGTGATTGCCCCCCCACTCACCCCCAGCCCAGTAATTGCCCCCGACTCACCCCCAGCCCAGTGATTGCTCCCCCACTCACCCCCAGCCCAGTGATTGCTCCCCCACTCACCCCCAGCCCAGTGATTGCTCCCCCACTCACCCCCAGCCCAATGATTGCCCGTGATCGCCCCCCCTCCGCCCTGTGATCGCCCGTGATCGCCCCCCCTCCGCCCTGTGATCGCCCGTGATCGCCCCCCTCCGCCCTGTGATCGCCCCGTGATCACCCCCGCCGCCCCGTGATCACCCAGCCGCCTCGTGATCACCACCCCTGCTCTGTGACTTGCTTGCCACCCCCTTCTTCTTCCGTCCAGCTCCTGACAGCCCCCTCCTTACACCCTTGCTCCTGACAGGCCCCTCCTTACCCCCTTGCTCCTTACAGCCCCCTCCTTACCCCCTTGCTTCTGACAGCCCCCTCCTTTTTCCACCTGCTCCTGACAGCCCCCTCCTTTTTCCCCCTGCTCCAGACAGCCCCTTCCTAAGTTAAAAAGTTGCACCAATCACTCGCACATACACACACACACAAAAAGTAGAATAAAGTAGGGAAATTTGTGTGGATGAATCCCTCATCCACTTCAAAGGGAGGCTTCAGTTCCAGCAATACCTGCCCAGCAAGAGGGCAAGGTACGGAATCAAACTCTACAAGCTGTGTGAGAGTACCTCAGGGTACACTCACAGCTTTAGAGTGTATGAGGGAAAGGATTCCAGGATCCAGCCCCCAGAGTGTCCACCTGCTCTGGGGGTGAGTGGGAAAATAGTGTGGGATCTGATCCACCCACTACTTGATAAAGGTTACCATCTATACGTTGATAACTTTTATACAAGTATCCCACTATTTCAGTCCCTTTCTGCCAGAACTACCGCCGCTTGCTGTACTGTGCGCAGAAACCAGAGGGGTCTCCCTGTGACGCTAGTTGGGCAGCTGCTTCCGAAGGGTGAGAGCAGAGCCCAATGTAGCAGCAACATGGTTGTGGTCAAGTTCAAGGACAAAAGGGATGTCCTTTTCTTGACCACAATCCATGGTCCCGCCACCACGGCCACCACCGTTAGAGGTACCCCCGCACAGGTCTACAAACCGGACTGTGCTTTGGGGTACAATAAATACATGGGGGGAGTTGATCTTTCTGATCAAATCCTCCAGCCCTACAGTGCCATGCGGAAGGCGAAGGTGTGGTACAAAAAACTGGCCGTGCATATCGTTCAAATGGCACTGTATAATGCATACGTGCTATCACGATGTGCAGGCCAGACCGCCAACACCTTCCTCCAGTTCCAGGAGGCGGTGATAAAAGCCCTGATGTTTGGAGGCGAAGAAGGAGTGGGCCCCAGCACCCCTGGAACTCGAGGTTCCCGTATGGTACCAGGGCAACATTTTCCCGGTGAGATCCCAAACACATCCCAAAGAGGGAGATCACAAAAAAGGTGCCGGGTCTGTTATAAAAGGGGGATAAGAAAGGACACGCGTTTCCAATGTGAAACCTGTCCTGACAAACCTGGACTGTGCATGAAAGACTGCTTCAAAGTCTATCACACGTCCATGGACTGACATCATGACATTCCCTATAGAACTCACACATTCCAGCCTGTCACACTACACCACACACACACCAACCTGATGACGTACACTACACCACACACCAACCTGACATACATTACACCATACACACTAACCTGATGTGTTTCAGGTTGGTGTGTGGTGTGGTGTACATCAGGGTGGTGTGTGTGTTGTGTAGTATAAGTTAGGTTGGGGTGTGTGGTGTTTACTACACCACATGTACACTACACCAGACACACCATCCTGACGAACACTACACCACACACCAACCTGACATACAGTACACCATACACACTAACCTGACGTGTGTCAGGTTGGTGTGTGGTGTACATCAGGGTTGTGTGTTTGGTGTTTACTACACCACACGTAGATGTACACTACACCACACACACCAACCTGACGTACACTACACCACACACCAACCTGACATACATTACACCATACACACTAACCTGACGTGTCTCAGGTTGGTGTGTGGTGTGGTGTACATCAGGGTGGTGTGTGTGTGTGTGTGTTGTGTACGTCAGGTTTGTGTGTGTGGTGTTTTCTACACCACATGTAGATGTACATTACACCACAAACCAACCTGACATACACTACACCACATACCAACCACCTGACACCATGTCGCGTATGGAGAGCCCCTGCGTGCCTAAACATGGGAGCTCCCCTACTAGTGACCCCATTTTGGAAACTAGACCCCCCAAGGAACTTATCTAGATGGGTCATGAGCACTTTGAACCCCCAGATACTCCACAAATTGATCCGTAAAAATGAAAAAGTACTTTTTTTTTCCACAAAAAGTTTCTTTTTTCATTTTTACGGATCAATTTGTGAAGCACCTGGGGGTTCAAAGTGCTCACCACCCATCTAGATAAGTTCCTTTGGGGGTCTAGTTTCCAAAATGGGGTCACTTGTGGGGGAGCTCCAATGTTTAGGTACACAGGGGCTCTCCATACGCAACATGGTCTCCGCTAACAATTTGAATAAAAAATTAGCCCAAATGGTTAGCGGACACCATGTCGCGTTTGGTGAGCCCCTGAGTGCCTAAACATTGGAGCTCCCCCACAAGTGACCATTTTGGAAACTAGACCCCCAAAGGAACTTATGTAGATGCATAGTGAGCACTTTGAACCCCCAGGTGCTTCACAAATTGATCCGTAAAAATGAAAAAAGTAACTTTTTGTGGAAAAAAAAAAGTACTTTTTCATATTTACAGATCAATTTGTGGAGTATCTGGGGGTTCAAAGTGCTCACCACCCATCTAGATAAGTTCCTTTGGGGGTCTAGTTTCCAAAATGGGGTCACTTGTGGGGGAGCTCCAATGTTTAGGTACACAGGGACTCTCCAAACACGACATGGTGTCCGCTAACAATTTGAATAAAAAATTGGCCCAAATGGTTAGCGGACACCATGTCGCGTTTGGTGAGCCCCTGAGTGCCTAAACATTGGAGCTCCCCCACAAGTGACCCCTTTTTGGAAACTAGACCCCCAAGGAACTTATCTAGATGCATAGTGAGCACTTTGAAGCCCCAGGTGCTTCACAAATTGATCCGTAAAAATGAAAAAGTACTTTTTTTTTTACAAACATTTTCTTTTAGCCTAAATTTTTTCATTTTCACATGGGCAACAGGATAAAATGGATCCTAAAATGTGTTGGGCAAGTTCTCCTGAGTACACTGATACCTCATATGTGGTCATAAACCACTGTTTGGGCGCACGGCAGGGCTCAGAAGTGAAGGAGTGCCATTTTACTTTTTGAATTGAAAGTTAGCATCAAAAGTCAAATTGCGCTCCTTCCCTTCTGAGCCCTGCCGTGCGCCCAAACAGTGGTTTATGACCACATATGAGGTATCGGTGTACTGAGGAGAACTTGCCCAACAAATTTTAGGATCCATTTTATCCTGTTGCCCATGTGAAAATGAAAGAATTGAGGCTAAAAGAACATTTTAGTTGGAAAAATTAAAATGTCCATTTTTTCCTTCCACGTTGCTTTAGTTCCTGTGAAGCACCTGAAGGGTTAATAATCTTCTTGAATGTAGTTTTGAGTAGCTTGAGGGGTGCAGTTTTTGGAATGGTGTCACTTTTGGGTGTTTTCTGTCATGTAAACCCCTCAAAGGGACTTCAAATGTGATGTGGTCACTAAAAAAATGGTTTTGTAAATTTTGCTGGAAAAATGAGAAATTGCTGATGAACTTTGAACCCTTATAACTTCCTAACAAAATTTTTTTTTTTTCCAAAATTGTGCTGATGTAAAGTAGACATATGGGAAATGTTATTTATTAACTATTTTGAGTCACATAACTCTCTGGTTTAGCAGAATAAAAATTAAAAATTGCAAAATTGCAAAATTTTCAGTATTTTTGCAAAATGTTTGATTTTTTCACAAATAAACGCAAAAATTATCGACCTAAATTTAATACTAGCATGAAGCCCAATATGTCATGAAAAAACAATCTCAGAATCGCTAGGATCCGTTGAAGCGTTCCAGAGATATTACCTCATAAAGGGACACTGGTCAGAATTGCAAAAAATGGCCAGGTCAGGAAGGCCAAAATAGGCTGGGTCATTAAGGGGTTAAAGACTTGGATGGCTACCCATCCTCCCGGTGAGCACACATTGATAACATTGTTCACAAAAAAAAATTATAAATAACTCATGGATAGTCCCATGCAACCCGTACTTATCAAAACGCTACAACTGTCACATCAACGTAGAAATCTGCGCTTCAATAAAAAGTGTCAAATATCTTTTCAAATCACTTCCAAGAATTGTCCAGCGAGTTGAGGAAAATTGCACCTTGAGTTCTTTATAAAATTTCCATTTATTCGTATTCATGTGAAAAACAAGTTTCTTAACACGTAAAAACACACAGGTCAGTTTATCATGTCTTCAGGAGAGAGAAGTCAGGTGAGCAGACCCCTTTTTTTCTTAAAATATCTTTTCAAGTACATCTACAAGGGCCATGACAAAGCTAATGTTGAAATACAACAGACAACAGTCAATCACGATGAGTCATCAACTTTTCTTGACTCAAGATATGTGAGTGCTCCAGAAGCTGCTTGGAGGATATTTGCAGTTCCAATGCATTCACAGTCCTATGCCATTATACGTTTAGCTATCCAATTACCTAATTAACAACAGGTTTATTTCCATGAAAATTGTCAAGTCAAAGATGTCTCAAAAACGTTAAGAACAACATCAACATTAATGGAATGGTTTTTGCTGAACCAATGTGACGACAACGCAAGGCAGTATTTGTATCGTGAGATTCCAGAGCATTACGTTTGGAATAAAACTTGGAAGCCAAGACATGCATCCAAAATAATTGGACGCATGTATACTGTTAGTGTCAAGGATCAAGAAAGATATTGCCTTCGGCTGGTACTGCTGCATGTCAAAGGAGCTACAAGTTATGATTATTTGAAAACAGTTAACAGAGTATTGCATGATACAATTAAAGCTGCAGCTTTGGCATTAGGACTATTTTTGGATGATACTATTTGGACACTTACTTTAGAAGACGCAGTTACCCTACTAATGCCAAAGCAACTTCACCAATTGTTTGCCTTCATCTATGTATTTGGACCACCTACAAATCCCGCTCAACTTTGGACAAATTTCAAAGAACATCTAATCGAGGATTACTGCTTACGTCTTAACAACAACAGTGGAGATTGTCAAAATTGCCAATCTTATGCCATGCGATATGTCAAAAATGTCTTACTACTGAAAACATTTTCAGACTTTAATTTGCCACAGCCTGCAACTGAAGTTCCACAACTTCCAGAGTACGATGAAGCTTAAGAATTATTGTTGGCAACACAGAAAATAAACTCCTTAAATGAACAACAACGTATTGCATATGATACTATTGTGAGTGCCATAGAAAAACCAAGCAGATGCAAGGACAAAATGTTTCTTTATTGATGGTACAGGAGGGAGAGGTAAAACATACCTATATGAAGTTTTAATGCATCACGTTAGAGGGTTGGGAAAAGTCATATTGCCATCAGCTACAATAAGTATTGCAGCAAATCTTTTTTGAGTAGGTCGCACTATGCATTCACTCTTTGGGATACCAGTTCCTGTCAACAAAATTTCCGTTTCCAGAATAAAACAAGATGCATTTGCTGGAAAACAGTTAAACAACTCACATCTTTTGATACTTGATGAGTACACCTTGGCACCCAAATATGCTTTGACCTTAATTGACAGACTTCTGCATGAAGTAATGACGACTACAAATGTTGCTGAAAAGAATGAAATTCCGTTTGAAGGTAAAGTTTTTGTTATTGGTGGAGATTTAAGGCAATGCCTTCCAGTCATACCAAATGGAACAGATGTTATTGAGTCCAGCTTAAAAATGGCTGATCTTTGGAAACAGTTTACTCAACTCCAACTAATTAACAACATGCGATCTTCAGACCCAGAGTACAGCAATTGGCTTCTTAAACTTGGTAACGGTGAACTTAGCAACGAATATAACATTGGAGATGATATTATTGAAATACCAGAAGACATGTTGTGCACTGACTGCATTGTAACTGATGTTTTTGGACAACGCATTGAAATTGATGTGAACGACCAAACCAGTGTTGAGAGGGCCTCTTCCCATGCAATTCTCTGTCCGAAGAACGATGATGTGGCTCTGCTAAATTCCCGTTTGATGGATAGAATGCCTGGAGAGTATGAGCTGTACAACAGTGATGATTCAGTGGATGAAAACAATGAAGATGAACGAGAGCATTATCCAGTTGAATTTTTAAATAGTCTTACACTATCAGGAATGCCATCCCACAGACTACAACTAAAAGTTGGAACAATTGTAATGCTGCTTCGGAATCTAAATACAAAAAATGGTCTATGTAATGGAACTCGCCTTATTGTTACTGGACTCCATTCCCACTCAATTCAAGCAAGAGTCATCAGGCGATCAGCAAAAGGAGACAAAGTGTTTATTCCACGCATTGATTTATGTCCTTCGGACACAGGTCTTCCCTTTAGGCTTCCACGTCGACAATTTCCAGTAAAACCAGCTTTTGCCATGACTATAAACAAGTCACAAGGTCAAACTCTACACGATGTTGGCATATATCTACCGGAGCTAGTTTTTGTTCATGGACAACTGTACGTTGCATTTTCTAGAGTTAAAAGGTGATCCAACGTCAAGGTGCAAGTTCCTGATACCCCTTTACAAGGACACTTGCTTACAGATAGTCTAAAGGTTTTCACAAGAAATGTGGTGTACAAAAATATTTTAGGTTGATTACATTTAATGATAATGTATATATTGTACCTGGAAAATGTTGTATATTCATTGCATTATTAGTCTGTTACATAGATATTTAATATATACACATATATACATAAATAAATACATAAATATAAAATGCAAAAAAAAAAAATAGATGGACAGATGCATAAATAAATAGATCTAAATACATAGATAATACATAGCTAGATAACAGATAGCTATGACATAGGTATACATAAATACATAGGTGTGATTAAATTTATAGATATTTTATATAGTAAGTAGATCACACGTTAAGTATAAGAGGGGAGATGTGTATCATCCAAATTGTTAAATTTGGTGATATTAACCCAGATGTAATGTTCCAGTATCATAGATGCTGAGAAACTTAATTTATGTTTAACAGGGCTGGGTTTTTGTGAACAGCTAAAGAGATGTGCGGGACGGCTGTTCACCACATCTCCATCTCAAGGTGTTGTCTATACACATAGATAGATAAAACATGTATACAGAGATGATAAATAAATATAGCATACATAGGATGATAGACACATAGGTAGATGATAGATAGATAGATAGATAGATAGTGTATTCATTGCATTATTCTTAAATCTTCATAAATAAACTACATACATATTCTAGAATACCCGATGCGGACCACCATATAACCATATATTATAGTATAATGCAGCCTCTATAGTCCTCTCTATAGTATAATGCAGCCTCTTTAGTCCTCCATATAGTATAGGGTTAGGGTCTGACCTGCGTCAGCCCTCAGCCTGCCGAATCCGCTTAAAACTTAGGTTCTGGCAGCCTGAGCGTATAGCATTAACCGGTATGTAATGCTATGAGCCAGCTGCCTATGCATCTCTATGGTTACCTGACGCTTAGCGCAGCCGCCAGCTCCACTCACAAGGACCAAACATGTGCTATTGCAGTGCGCACAGGAAACACGGTTTGAAGTTTTAAGCGGATTCGGCAGGCTAAGGGCTGACGCAGGTCAGACCCTAGCCTAATGCAGCCTCTATAGTTATCCATATAATATAATGCAGCTTCAATAGGCCACCATATAGTAAAATGCAGCCTCTATAGTCCTCCATATAGTATAATGTAGCCTCTATAATAATATTTATTCACTTATTTAGCATGAAATATTTCACAGCACTTTACAAATAACAGCAACACTGTCCCCATCATTGGGGCTCACAATCTAAACATCCTATAAATATGTTTTTGGAGTGTGGGATGAAACTGGAGTACCTGGAGTAAACCCATGCAAATTTGATGAGAACATACAAACTTAAATAATGATAAGTCCAGTACTAAGTCATTAAAATTCACAAAACTTTAATCCATTATTTCAATTAGAAAAGCAGATCAGTCACAATCCATAAAAACATAAGTATTAAAATCAAACACATTTCAGTGCAATTAAAAGATACCTTCTTTATTGAAATGTGTACAAACTTCTTGCAGATGTTTTCCTTGGTAGGATTTGAACCCTGGAAGCCAGCACTGCAAGGCAACAGTGCTAACCAATGACCCACCATTTTGCCCATATTAAAGAGAATCTGACCGCTGATACATGAGGCCGAATCTATGGACAGAATGAATTAGCCACTGACTATATGATCTCAACTAGGGACAGACCGTCAATTGCTGTGGCATGTTAGAGAAAAAAATAGATTAAAAGTCGTCGGGGACAAATCCGCACTGGAAACTAGTCAGACATGTAGGTCTATGGCAGCATCTTCCTGCCCTGGATGGGACGGACAAGTCTCTGCCTCAGGTCAGCTGCTATTAGGATATGTGCTGATGCTGCTTTTTGGTGCAGAAATTTTCTGCACCAAATACACTGCTAAACTGCACCCAGTGGCAGGAAAATGCACCACAAAACCCATGTGTTTTTGGTACATGTTAGGTGCAGATTGAGGTCATGTATTTTTGTTAGTGTTATGGAAATCAATATATGAAAATATCCAAAGATTTGCCAATGTGCTCGTATTATGTATTCAGTTTTGTACTGCATATTTAGCATATATGTATCGCTTTAAGTAGGTCACTTGCCTTTAAGAGAAATAAGTAGACAGTGATTGTTTTACATAAAGTGTTGCTTACTGCAAACTATAGACTGTGTTTTGAGAAATGGTGAAGGCCACATAGTCTGGGAATGAAACCAATGTCTAGCATGTTTTGGTAAGAAGGGAAGATGTTCCAAAACACCAGATAACGAAGGAATGTGATGGGCCAATAGCATCATACATATGTATTTAAAATAGATCTGCATATGAGATGAAGCACTACGGTTGCTGGCAAGTAGGAGGACATTTGCAAACTCTGGTCTGGGGGACTATGGATTACCGACGTGTTCGCTTGGTGTAACTCTATAACATTTCCATGAAAAAAACTAACAGGAGTTGCCTAGTAACAAAAAGCAAGCAATAAAAGTGTTAATTTTAAAAAAGAAAAGAGAAGTACTGACATAAATGTGCTTGGAAAATATAGTTATACCTCGCAGTAATTCATTTATTTCACCACTAAAGATTCCACAAATGATCCAGTCAATGTCCTTGATATGGTCAAAGGCGGTAAGACCTGATTTATCTTGGTCCTCTAGATTTGCTCCTGAGAGAAAGTAACATAATAGTCATTTGACACAGATGTCTGTAACAATTGCAGACATTACATCCATTGTGTACATGGATCTGTAACAATCATATTGTCTTTATAGCTAATAGCAGAAGAGCAGACTGTGTGTGGCATTTCCGTGGCCAAATCATTTCTAGTCTTTGGAGCATACTTTCTGGCTACAGGAATGGAGCGTTATACCAAGCACACAGTCCCTTGGCTAACAGATTCAATGCTATTTTAGGACAGGCATTGCTATTACTGTAATACAAAACAGTGGTTGTTATTAGACAATACTATAAAAAGCCTTATTTTACCCTGGAGCATTAGTAGTTAATTATGGAAGAACGCAACTCATTCTTCTTATATGGTAATATAAAACAATACAAGCAGTATTGCTAGCAAGGGAAGAGACCCTTCCAGTCTCCATCTTCTAGGCCATAGGTGCGGCAGAGCAGCTATGTCACTGTATCGCTCTGTCGCGGCTTAGGATGGGTGGGTCATCTTCTCAGGAACTCGGGTAATGTAAGTCTGCTTTTTTTTTCTGAGCGAATATTAATTTTTATAAAGCATTCATGTGAATGTATTAGTTTTTGAGTGGTACTGGAGGATGTTGGGGGGGCTACAGAGGGATACTGGAGGATGTTGGGGGACTACAGAGGGATACTGGAGGATGTTGGGGGACTACAGAGGGATAGTGGAGGATGTTGGGGGACTACAGAGGGATAGTGGAGGATGATGGGGGTCTACAGAGGGATACTGGAGGATGTTGGGGGACTACAGAGGGATAGTGGAGGATGATGGGGGTCTACAGAGGGATACTGGAGGATGTTGGGGGACTACAGAGGGATAGTGGAGGATGATGGGGGTCTACAGAGGGATACTGGAGGATGTTGGGGGACTACAGAGGGATACTGGAGGATGATGGAGGGCTACAAAAAGATACTGGAAGGTGATGGGGGGCTACAGAGGGATACTGGTAGGTGATGGGGGCTATAGAGGGATACTGGAAAGTGATAGGGGGCTACAGAGGGATACCAGAGGATGATGGGGGGGCTGAGCTTTGTTGTTTCTATGGTAATAAGTTGCGCCTTATAATCTGGTGCGCTTATATATGAACCAAGACGGCTTAACAGCCCTTCTATGATGGTGCGCCTTATAATCTGGTGCGCCTTATAGTGCGGAAAATACTTATAATACCTTTTATTGTTAACATGTCTTGTAACATATAAATCACCTTAGCATTAACGCAAACTTGATACATACTGCCCAAACTAGAGAAAACATACTTTGAAAAGGTGACTGGAGACGATCAATCTTGACCGATTTATCTCTGTCTATACACACACAGTGAGTGTCCTTTCTATCTACAGAATCGGGCAGTGAACACCTGACTGGAACCTACATCAAACCAGTCATTTGAGAATGAATCATCTTTCACTCCACCTTTACCTCTTTTTTACGTATATTTTGAATCAAAAACTGGAACAGATCCTTGAATATAGGAAAAAATAAAACCTTTCCAAACCTGCATACAATATAAATTTTTTTGCAATGACAATGTATAACCTTGTATCGTGAATCAAAGTCAGTTTCTTATACAGGTGCATCTCAATAAATTAGAATATCATCAAAAAGTTAATTTATTTTTAGTAATTCAATACATAGAGCAAAACACATATATTATATAGAGTATTATATAGAGTCATATAGAGTATATAACAGCAATCCAACCTACAGATCAATGCTCTTGCAAAAGGGCATATAGAGTCATTACAAACAGAGTGATCTATTTCAAGTGTTTATTTCTGTTAATGTTAATGATTATGGCTTACAGTCAATGAAAACCAAAATGTCATTATCTCAGAATATTAAAGTAGGGAGGATGAAGGGTCTGAGAGATAAAATATGACCTAAATAGGGATCAGAGGCTTCACCTTGTGTGGTTGTGAGAGACACAACCACTATAAAAGCATATCACGGCTGCTGCTGTCCCCAGCATGGTGCATATAGAGGAGGGAGGATGAAGGGTTAAAAACTGCACTGTCATATTCCACGAGACATCAAAGGGTGAATATAATATTGCTTTATTAGTCAACACATTTCAAGGCTCCCAGAAAGGTCCTTAAACATGGCAATATGATACTGAAATATCCTGCGGAAGGGGCCAGGGAGCCCTGAAACACGTTGACTAATATATCAATATTATATTCACCCTTTGATGTCTTGTGGAATACAGCAGCGTGATTTTTAACCCTTCATCCTCCCTACTTTAATTTTCTGAGATAATGACCTTTGGATTTTCATTGGCTGTAAGCCATAATCATCAACATTAACAGAAATAAACCCATGAAATAGATCACTGTTTGTAATGACTCTATATAATATATGCGTTTCACTTTTTGTATTGGATTACAGAAAAAAATTAACTTTTTGATGATATTCTAATTGACTGTATGTAAAACAGTATACCCCAGCAATGTAATAACATACTATTGCATCTCAATGAATTAGAATATCATCAAAAAGTTAATTTATTTCACTAAATCAATGCAAAAAGTAAAATGCATATATATTATATAGAATCATTACTAACAGAGTGATCTATTTCAAGTGTTTTTTTTCTTTTAATGTTGATGATTATGGCTTACAGCCAATGAAAACCCAAAGGTAATTATTTCAGAAAATAAAGTAGGGAGGATACAGGGTTAAAAACCGCACTGCCGTATTCCACAAGACATGAAAGGGTGATTATAATATTGATTTACTAGTGAACGTGTTTCAGAGCTCTCAGAAACGCCCTGAAACATGGCAATATTACATTGATTTTGGATGATATTCGAATTCATTGAGATGCAGTAGCAGTGGCGTAACATCATCTTTATGGGTCCCAGTGCAGCATTTACACCGGGGCCCTGTAGGTGAGGAGCGGGGGTGGGTGCTACTGGAAATTTTACAATTACCCTCATGCAGAGTTGATGAGCGGGTTGGGGGGGGATTGCTAGTGGTGGACAGTTGGAGTTTCACTTGCCGTAATGTGCCTCCCGCGGTCAGCTGCCCTGCCATTAAGAGGAGAGGGGGGGCGGGCACAGCTGCAGGAGGTGAGGTCCTCCCTCCTCTCCACGGACACACGCGATCGCGGTCGCAGCAGGCGGCTGGAAGCACGGGCCCCCCTGCAGGGAGGCACGGGCCCCCCTACAGGGGCGGGCCCGGTCTCAGCCGCGACTGCTGCGACCGTGATAGTTACGCCACTGTGCACTAGTATCAGTAATCCACTTGAGGGACATGGAAAAGAGTAGATAATGCTTACTAGGTGCCGATTGTTAGGAATACATCTACACCTCTGTATTCACTACTTAAGATTTACTGCATATTCACATATCTATAATAAATGAAATAATATAATAAATAAGATATACTGCACCACTGTCAATGAGCAGCTTTGCACCATGAAAGTTTGATGAAATGATGGCATTAAGCAGTGGAGTGATGAAGTCCTTATGTAGTGCATTGACTTCAGCATTGCGTGACAGCAACAATTTCAAGAGCCCATAATTTTCAATGTGGAGAGCAGTGAAATGCAATGGGCTGTCAATAAATGAAAACAGAATTAGAAAGTGACTGCATAACATTCATAAGAACATCTTTTGCATAGGTGACACTTTGAATGGATTGTTTCACTGTGAATCATTATACTTTTATATGTCATAAACGCGATGTAAATAATGCAAGAGTAAAATGGAAGTCTCTTTGTGTGAAAGTGTGGATGCTGTAAGCTCTAGAGAATTCAGTGTCGAGAGCCGTCTAGTCAAGCATGTGTAAATCCATATTGTTGATACACAGCTCCCCATGCCTGTAATCCCGTCCACCTCTCCCGTGCTGGCATCAGTGATAGTAAAAATCTTCACTGTCATTTACTATCACTGCTGAGAGGTGGGTGGGGGGAGCAGTGCATGTTCAGTTTGGATTTACCCATGCTTGAACATAATACTCAATTCTTCATGGTTTACAGCAAGATGACAGGAGAAGGTAGCACAAGAAAAGTTACTGATCCTGAAAGGGCTGGCCAAGCCCTAATGCAGTATACCATTAGTATTGTACTAGAAAATCACCTGACAGATTCCGTTTAAGGAGCTTGTTAAAATTCCCCTGAGGCAGGCCAGTACTATTAAAATATCTTGTAGCTCCTAATTTGAGCCATCTTTCCAGCTGAATTGATAGAAGGGAGTGAAAATCTTGGTAAAAACCTTTTAATGGGTTGTTTCCTTTCAGATAATATTTGGCCCCAGATGGAGTTTGTTAAGAAATAACAAACCCCGATGATGCACTCACCATCATCAGTGAATATGATATTGGCAGCAGTGCTGTCGTCATATTGATAATACAGCAGCCAATGAGTGAGCTCAGCATTTCTGATGGGCACATTCCATCTACATTGGCAGAGCCACTGAGCTCACCAAACACGATGTTAGTGCTGCAGCCAATGCCAGATACAGGAACAAGTGGCAAGTCTTTCCTGGTGTACCTGGGGAAGGCAAGTACAGCCTGGATCAACCACAAGTGTCAGGTTATGTCTATGCAGTATCTATGTTCTAGGAGAGGAGTTAACCTCTAAGACAGGGTGTAGAAAGAATTAATATTAATCTGGGTCACAAAAGAACACATCTCACAACTTTATTGACCTTATAAAGTAATTGTCCTCCTATTAAAGCCCCTAAATTCCGCTTTCATTGCACCCATAAGGTATGATGCCAAGAAAAGTGCCCTACAAACACTGTAAGATACCCCCACAGTGAACTCTGTAATAGTACCCTCAACATGCAAAGTATGATGAGCCTACTGTACACACCGTTGACTACTGTGGCAAAGTATGTTGACCCCAACACAGCATGTTCCCCAATTGTGACTCCTACACAGTCCTCCATGCAGTAAAATGGGCCTATATACAGTATAATTGCCCCACACCTCTTCAAACTGTATAATGCTCCCCGCACAGCCCTCTTCAAAGTATGGTGGCCACCACAAAAAACTTCACATTGTATAATTGCTTGCATACAGTATAATGGTGCTCAAATTGACTTCCATAAAATATAAAGCCTCCATCTAACCCTTTAAAATATTATTATGGCCCTTTCTTACCTCACCAAATACTATAATAGCCCCCACATAGCCTTCCATTGAGTATAATTGGCCCCAAATAGTCCTCTATAAAATACAATGCACCCCCTATAGTCCTCCATAAAGTATAATTGGCAACACAAACTCCTCCATATAGTATTATGCACCCACCTGTAATGTCAATGCCCCTGCTGGGACGCTGACATACTAACTGCCAAACCTGGCCGCGTGCCTCCTTCCTTCTTCTCGACCACCCACGTGCACTACTGCTGTTTCCAGCTTTCGAGTCCTGTGAACACCGCACAGATTCCCCGGGAGTGCACCTAAGACACGCGCCCATGCTCCTGCCCTGTGCTTAAAAGGTCATTGCTCTATTGCCCGGAAGTGCCCCGCAGCCTATGCCTTACAGGGCACATACCCTTAAAATCATTACCACGGGGAGCGCGGCCACCATAGAATTGGATTACCTCCTATTGAACCTTTATGCCTGTGGGATCTGTGGCAGGACACAACACAGGATCAATTCAAGGCAAGCAGCAGACCCGGATAAATATCTGAAGTGTGAGGAGGCTTTGGAAAAACCATATGCTTGAAGTTTTATAGCAAGAGGTGAGTGCATAAAACTTCATTAAAAGGGCACCAAAGAGTTACATTGGTAATGCGCTTAGATTGGCGCCGCATGTTTGTTTTTTTATATATACCCTACAGGGAATCACCTTACTCCATATTTGTCTCTGTGAGCATAACATTCACTTGGTCCTCCATATAGTATAATGCAC
Source organism: Allobates femoralis (assembly GCA_033576535.1). Taxonomy (NCBI): domain Eukaryota; kingdom Metazoa; phylum Chordata; class Amphibia; order Anura; family Aromobatidae; genus Allobates; species Allobates femoralis. The sequence goes on along the minus strand of JARQOC010000004.1, from coordinate 398,922,450 downwards.
CCCATTATCCTCCATCTAGTATAATGCACACCATTATCCTTCATACAGTATAGTGCACCCCCATAGTTCTCTATATAGTATATTGGACCCCTTTATTCCTCCATATAGTATAATGCACCTCCCATGTTCCTTCATAAAGTATAATGCACTTCCATAGTCTTCCATGTAATATAACCCCAGCCATAGTCCTCCATAAACTAAATTAGACACCCCATAGTCCTCCATATATTATAATGCACACTCCTTAGTTCTCCATATGTTATAATGTATACCCCATAGTCCTCCATATATTATAATGCACGATCCATACTGTAGTTCTGCATATATTATAATTCACTATCCACAGTCCTTCATATATCATAATGAACCATTCAAATTTCTCAATATATTATAATGCATCCCCATAGTCCTCCACATATTAAAATAAACTCCCCGTAGTCCACCATATGGTATAATGCACCACATAGTCCTCCACATACTAAAATACACTCCCCATAGTCCACCATATGGTATAATGCACCACATAGTCCTCCATATATTATAATGCACCAATAAACTCTTCCAAATAGTATCATGCGCCCCCCTAGTCCTTAATATATTAAACTTCACTCTCCATAGCCCGCAATATAGCTTAATGTACCCCATAGTCCTCTATACATTAAAATGCACCCCCAAAGTCCTCCATATATTATAATACACCCCTATATCCTCCGTGTATTATAATGCAGCTCCATAGTCCTCCAAATATTATAATTTATCCCCAAAGTCTTCCATACATTATAATGTGATCCCATAATCATTCAAATAGTATAGTGCATACCCCATAGTCATTCATATAGTATTATGTCCATTGGCCACCAGTGTAAAAGAAAAATGTACAGTATGTACTTTTACTCTTTCCCTCGCTGTTCTTGTGTCTGCAGTGGCGTTTGTTCTGCAGCTCTGCACATTTCAGCACAGGTGTGCAGTAGTGATGGCATCACGCCCACTGCACTGCGATGTCAGAGTGCAGACACAGCGGGAGAATGATGGAGGAGGACTGCTCCCTCTTTCAATGTTGAATTCAACTGTATCTGCTTCTGTGATGCTGATACAGTTGCAAATGCCGTTTCGGGCGGTAGGGCCCGGAGCTGACTCATGGGCCCCATAGCGGCCACATGTTCTACTACCATTGGTGGTATGTGTCAATGTATACAGTTATCTGCTCATCGCAGACGGTTTATGACCATGCTGTTCTTATCAGTACAGCAATAGTCACAATCCTCAGGCCTATAACAAATTTGTACATAGTACCTTTACAGCCAGAAATGGCATTAGAGCAAGGCAAGGTTCACATTTATACCGTGCACTCCACTGAATGTATATTTTGAAATTGAAAAATAAAGTGCATTCAGAGGTACAACGGTTTTACTGGGTGGACTATTAAAGCTAGTTGAAAAAAAGAATTTAAAGAAAGTACTATATGTTTTAAGAAAAAATAGGTATGTAGAAGTAGATGGGTTTGCATGGATGTAGAGACATAGATGACATACAGTATATGTGAAAAGTCAAACGGACATAGTTTAATATATAGCAAACAATTTTGCCTCTGATACATATGTCTAATATTTGCAGATGTACAAATGTGAATCCAACCTACACTGTGTGAAGTATAATTAGGCAAGTGAGTATTTTAGACCATATCATTTTCATCAGCATATTCTCCAACTCCAAGCTGTATAAACTTGAATTCTTATTGAATGAAGCAGAGTGGGTACGGAAAGTATTCAGACCCCTTTAAATTTGTCACTTTTGTTTCATGGCATCCATTTGGTAAAGGTGCAGAGTGTACATTAATGAGAAAAAATGAAGTTTTTTGAAGTTACCAAATGGCTGTAATGAAACAAAGAGTGAAAATACAGACTGTATCAGGGGATGTGTATTTGTGTAATGAGGGGGCGTGAGGCCAAAGGATATCAACACCCTTTCAAGATGTGCAGAATTATTAGGCAGCTTGGTTTCCTCAGACAAAATTGTCCAAAAAAGAGATTTAATTGAGTTTCTAAAGTTAAAGATTGTTAAAAGTCCTACAGAAGGATGCATCACAAATTAAATTGCTATGATATTGAACCATCAAAAGTTTGCTGCAAATAGTCAACAGAGCTGGAAAAATGCATTGAGAAAAAAGAAGCTCCTTAAGTGCCAAAGAAGAAGAATCAGTCATGAAGCAACCAGGAGCCCATTATCATCCAGTGCTGTCATATTCCAGACCTGCAACCTTCCTGGAGTGCCCAGAAGAACAAGGTGTTCGGTGCTCAGAGACATGGCCGAAGTAAGGGAGGCTGAAACCCCAACACCACTGAACACGTCTCAGGCCCAGCACGTTGTCTCAGGCTCAGCACGTCCTCACACTTTGGACTCAGCTCCACGTGCCTCTCTGAACCGTTGAAACGTCTTGACCCTTCAGAAATCTCCTCAGAACCCTGTCTCTCTCAATTTACCTCAGGACACTCTGAGAGAACGACTTCCTGTTTCCAGTCCTTTCTACTCATGTTTAATGGTGACCTCCAGTGGCCGAAATAAGTTACTGCAGCATTATTTCTTAAAACATTAACATGCTACAGATAAACTGTTTGGGAGTTGATTTTTAAATCCATTTTCAGTTTGAAAAGGTCCAACTAGCTCATCTTTAAAAATACAAGACTATAGCATTACCTTACCTTCACCTAAGGCCCCTTTCACATCAGCGTTTTTTTCAAATTACCGCATAACCGCGACACTTGCGGCACACTTGCGGCAAACCCCATGCAATGTCTATGGGGCTTGCAGTAAGGGTGCGGCAGATGCGGCAAGTGCGATTTCGGCACATGCGGCAGATGCGGCCGCGAAAAAAACCGCTGCTTGCCCTACGAGTAATACAGAAGTCTGACCGGTCATAAATTACATAGTCAGGGCAAGTTAGTCAAGAGATTGCAGAGAACTATTTGGTGTGTATTCCTGTGGAGAAACTGACCAGGCTTGGTCTGAACAAGATTCTGGACACAGAGACTTGAACAAAGTGTGTGACACAGAGAAGCCGATTGTGGAATTACACAGTAAGGCTGAGAGAGTGACTCTGTTACACCAGGCTGTGCTAAAAAGCCTAGTGTAGGAAAGATCTGATATACCCCAGTGGCCGTGTTTAGGGTTAAACAAAATGCACTGTGTTATCTGGTTGTGCATTATAAAAGGCGAGTAAGAAGCTTTACTCCTGCAGGAGGGGACAGTGCATATGTAGTAAATAGTTTGTGATAGATTTATAAAGGGGAATCAGGGATCCCGAATGATATTCTACATAGTGTGGGAGGTGGGTGTAAGATTATATCCCGAGGGGAACACGTGCCACGGCCGCAGTAAAATCCTGGGTAGGCCCTGTACTAAGTAAGGGTGGGGTGACATAGTCCTGGGGTAGTCATGTTCTTCCCTGCGAAACTGGCACGTGAATTCCCTCGGGCTGCATAAATTGTGATTTGAGTTGGTGCTGTTGTGGCCCATACCTCTGTAGAAAAAGTTATCTCTGTTAACTGTTTGGTATTCATAAAGAAAGTTAATTTACCACCATATTGGAGTCAGAGTCATTCATAGCAGTGCCGTATTCCTCACACACAAACGACTGGCGTCCCAGTTGTTACGTATCGTCAACAGGTTAAGAAACGGAGACAGTCCATGGATGGTAGAGTTATCACTTTTATGCACAAGAAAGGTCACCAATATTTTTTAAAATGTCAGAAATGTATTTTTTCACAGTTTGAGTTGTTTGGTTATTATTCTCACTTTAACAGAAAAAAAAACAATTGAGTTAGGAAAATGTTTTTCATTTAGTTGGTTAATAATTCTGCTCACGAATAGTTGACTAATAATGATGAATGCATATTCTCTTCACTTTTACTTTCTTAAAGGGGAACTCCAGGACAGATTTTTTTTGTACTGTCCCTGCTCTCCTACATGATGAAGCTGAGCTGTCCACTACAGTTCTACAATGTTTAGATCGCTTATATATCAATAAAATCATATCTGCTCTTCAACACTCACCCCCCTATGGGACAATACATCACAGAGCATATTCAGCTTCATGCTGCTGCTGAGAGGGGTGTAGAATGTGCGTGGTCGACGGAGGCCTCCACGATCATTCTACATTCCATCCCCCTCATACTTCTATCTAGTGTAATGAACAGGTGGCAAGTAAGGGCATGGCCCCTGGCCCCGTGCTCTCACTGCATGCCATCTACACTCCACATGCCTGCTGTATGTATCACATGACTCTCCTGAGCTGAGTGACAGGGTGTATGTTTGTGCAGCTGTTACTGTCAATAAATACAGCAGGCATATATAATGTGGGTGTTATAGAGTGGGGGCTAGCATCAGGGGCTGGCTGGAGCCTCCGGCCCTGGGTGGCAAGTCCGTCCATCCAGCCCTGACTTGAGGACCGGGATGGGGGGGATACCACCAGCCCAGGGGGCACTTGCCCCCCTGCCACCTGGGCCAGTCCGCCCCTGGCTAGCATATAGTGTAAGCCTCAGAGCCGGTATCCATGCCCCTGCCACACCCATCTGCTGAATCTGCTCTGTGACTTATTGTCCCATAAGGGAGGGGTGCTGAGTGCTGAGGAACAGATATGATTTTATTGATTTATAACAATCTTAACATACTAGAGCTGTAGTGGATAGCTCAGCTTCATCATGTAGGAGGGCAGGGAAAGTACAAAATAAATTTCTCTCCCCGGAGTTCCCCTTTAAATATTTAGGTTTATAATCATTTTGGACTGAACAAAAGCACTAGTTATTCAATAATAAAATTAATCATTAAAAATACAAATTGCCCAATAGTTGTGCACATGGTAATTCTTACCTGTTCTCATTTTTGTCACATTCATGCCATGGGTAATGAAAAAATTGATGCTGTGTACCTTCCTTCCGCTGTATATAAATAAATAATCATTATTGTAAAAAGGTTTTTACTCACTTTTATTTTTGCGTGACAGGGTGTATGTTTGTGCAGCTGTTACTGTCAATAAATACAGCAGGCATATATAGTGTGGGTGTTATAGAGTGGGGGCTAGCATCAGGGGCTGGCTGGAGCCTCCGGCCCTGGGTGGCAGGTCCGTCCATCCAGCCCTGACTTGAGGACCGGGATGGGGGGGGGGGGGGGGGCGACCCTACAAGTGGGCTATACCACCAGCCCAGGGGGCTCTTGCCCCCCTGCCACCTGGGCCAGTCCGCCCCTGGCTAGCATATAGTGTAAGCCTCAGAGCCGGTATCCATGCCCCTGCCACACCCATCTGCTGAATCTGCTCTGTGACTTATTGTCCCATAAGGGAGGGGTGCTGAGTGCTGAGGAACAGATATGATTTTATTGATTTATAACAATCTTAACATACTAGAGCTGTAGTGGATAGCTCAGCTTCATCATGTAGGAGGGCAGGGAAAGTACAAAATAAATTTCTCTCTGCGGAGTTCCCCTTTAAATATTTAGGTTTATAATCATTTTGGACTGACCAAAAGCACTAGTTATTCAATAATAAAATTAATCATTAAAAATACAAATTGCCCAATAGTTGTGCACATGGTAATTCTTACCTGTTCTCATTTTTGTCACAGAAGGTCACATTCATGCCATGGGTAATGAAAACATTGATGCTGTGTACCTTCCTTCCACTGTATATAAATAAATAATCATTATTGTAAAAAGGTTTTTACTCACTTTTATTTTTGCCTAGGTCAAATAATTTTTAGCCAGTTTCTAGGAATTGACCTCCATCAATCTGTCAGGAGGATTTCACACCTCAAATCAAGTATGGAGACTCCATGTTCAGAGTGTGGTGAACATGCAAAGACCCCAGAAGTGAGGAAAAGACTGTGATTGATGACTTATGTACATGCGCTAAAAGTGTTGAGTATTGCTTGTTCTGTACTGTATCTGTGCAACTCACTAACTCACTCTGCCCACTGTTCCTCCTTTTGTTCTGGTCTACCACCTGACCTACCTTCCCACCCACGTTCCTCTAAACCCCACCACGGGCTCCGGGTTGGGTGTTGTGCTCTAGTGGGTGTGTATGTGCTGTGAAGGTGTTTGCTACACAACCTGTCTCCTATCTACCTGGCTGCAGTTCCCTTATGCCCTCATGTGGCTACCCTGGTCGCAGGGGTGCCACATAAGGATCGGCGATGTATGAGGAGCAAACGGAGGAAAGGGTGGGGGCTGTGTGAGGAGCAAATAGGGAGAGGTTGGGGGCTGTATGAGGAGCAAATCGGGGAGAGGGTGCAGGGTGTATGAGGAGCTAACGAGCGCAGAGGGTGGGGGCTATGTGATGAGCAAATGGGGGAGAGGGTGGGGGGATTACATTTGAATCAAATGGGGGAGAGGTTGGGGAGGGTATGAAGACACAGCATGGAGTGCAAACGTGAGGGATTTGAGAACACAGAATATGGAGTAAGGGGTTGATGGGTATGGAACAGAATAGGGAGGACAGTGTGGGAAGCAAGAGGGTAAATTTGAAGATCCAGTATAAATACTGAGGGGGAGATGACTGTGGAAAAGGATTTGGAGTGAGAGGGGATGGGTGTGGACATAGTGAAGAGTGAGGGGGGATGGCTGTGGCATAGTATGTGGAGTACAGGGGGACAGTAGTGGATACAGTATGAGGAGTGGAAGGGATGGCTGCAGCACAGTATGTAGAGTGAGTGGGGATGGTTGTAGATACAATTTGAGGAGTGAGGAAGGGATGACTGCAGCACAGTATGTGGTGTGAGGAGGTCAGTGTGGACACAGTATGTGGAGTCATGGGTATGGCTGTGGCACAGTATGTGGGGTGAGGAGGGGGATCAGCGTAACACAGTATGATGAGTGAGGGGGATGGCTGTGGCACAGTATATGAAGTGAGGGGTCAGTGTGGGGACCGTATGAGGAGTGATGAGGATGGCTGCAGCACAGTATGTGTAGTGAGGGTGTAATCGGTGTGGACACAGCATGGGGACTGAGGGGGGATGGGTGTGAACACATTATGTGGAGTGAGGGGGGAGATGGATGCTGACACAGTATGTGGAGTGAGGAGGGATGTTTGTGGTCACTGTATGTGGAGTGAGAGTTGGATGGGTTTGAACACACTATGTGGAGAGAGGGGAGGATGGCTGCTGTCACAGTTTGTGGCACACGGGGGAATGAGGCAATGAGGAAATAGTAGGGGATGAGAAAAATATTAGGGGGCACAGAATAAAGACTGAGTAATGTGGGGCTGTATGGAGAGGGCGAGGGGGCAGCGTGCGGGGACAGTGTGAGGCCACAGCCAGGAGGGGACAGTATGCAGAGGGGAAGTTTGATGAGGGAGGAGAGTATAAACCAGGGGTCTCAAACTCGTGGCCCCCGGGCCACGCTCCCCAGTGCGGCCCGGGGCACCATGAAAGAAAAAAGCATGCCCCGGGCCATCATACACGGAGCCGCCGCGGTACCGCTTTACTGTGACTTCCGGGTACCGCCGGCTCAAACAAGCGCCTTCGCGCATGTACATTCACGCAAGCAGGCGGCCGGTGGACCAATCAGAAGCCTCCTGTGATGTCACAGGAGGCTTCTGATTGGTCCGCCGGCCGCCTGCTTTCATGAATGTACAGGCGCGAAGGCGCTTGTTTGAGCTGAGCTGGCGGTACCCGGAAGTCACAGTAAAGGCTCCATGTATAATGAGCCCGGGGCATTAATGAAATGGGCTGGCCGGGCTCTCAGTTTGCGGCCGCAGCTGCTGCCCTGTGACAGAGTGGGAGCACAGCGGTAAGTAAGCGCCGGAGCTGACAGCACCCCCCCCTCGCTCCTCACTCGGCCGGACCTGACAGCAAACGCCCCCCCCCACTGCTCCTCACTCAGCCGGAGTTGACAGCACATTGCCCCCCCTTCCCGCTCCTCACCCGGCCAGAGCTGACAGCAAACGCCCCCCCCCCACTGCTCCCGACCCAGCCGGAGCTGACAGCACATCGCGCCCCCCCCCCCTCGCTCCTGACCCAGCCAGCAAAAAGACCCCCACCCCAAACCCCCATTCCCCCCCCGCTCCTCACCTGCCACCCCAGGGCTGACAGGGTCATGCCACCTCCCGGATTAAGTTCAGCCAGCCCCTGATCAGGTGTGTATGAGTGAGTGTTAGAGAGAGAGTGTGTATATGTGTGAGTGTATTTGTGTGTATATGTGAGTGAGTGTGTGAGTGTGTATGTGTGTGTGAATATTTCTGAGTGAGTGTGTATATGTGTGTGCGTGTATATTTGTATGTGAGTGTGTATATGTGTGTGAGTGTATGTATATGTGTGAGTGTATTCCCGCGCAGCCAGAGCGGCACATCGCCGGCGGCTGGTGCCGGCTACTGGGTGCAGGCTGGTGCCGGCCGCCGGGTGATAGCTGGTGCCGGCTGCTGCCGGCAAGCGGAAGACTGAGAGCCACAGAGGAAGAAGCTACCGGACTGAGAAGAGTGGAGTCAGGTAAGGCGCTGTTACAGCCGAAGATAGCAGCCTGGGGGGAGGGGAACGTGACCGCTGAAAGTGCTTAGGGCGGCAGGAACTCCAAATATGGCCCTATGTAAGTGTGTCAATGTGTGAGTGTGTATGTGTTTGTGTGAATATGTCTGAGGATGTATGTGTGTATGTATGTGAGTGTGTGTGAATATGTGGGTGTGTATATGTGGGCTTGTCCACACACCTGCGCTCTCAGTATTTAGTGCTTCTGCGCTAAATAATTAGGCTTTGACAGAGAAGCGCAGGTGCGTGTATGCGGCCGCTTTCAGCAGACGCTGTCCCTGGTTACCCGATGTGTATCGTGGTTACCAGTTCATACAGCAGTCTGCATAGTGTGCGCTTATCCAGAGCGCACAGGGAAACGCTGCAAGCAGCGTTTCCCTGTGCGCTTGGGATAAGCGGACAGTGGGCAGCCTCCTGTATGAACTGGTTACCACAATACACATCGGGTAACCAGGGACAGCGTCTGCTGAAAGCGGCGGCATACACGCACCTGCGCTTCTCTATCAAAGCATAAGTATTTAGCGCAGAAGCCCTAAATACTGAGAGCACAGGTGTGTAGACAAGCCCTATGTGAGTGTGTGAGTGTGTGTGTGAGTGAGAGAACAAAAAGAACAGAGACCAGGACATTACTACAAGATGACAAGGGAGGGAACATTACTTCAAGAAGGGGACCAGGATGGGGACATTACTACAAGACGGGGACCAGTTTGGGGGACATTAATATACAATGGGGACCAGTATGGGGACATTACTACATAAAGGAGATTAGGGTGGGGACATTCCTACAAGAAGATCAGAATTTGTACTTTACTAGATTGAGCAAAAAATTCTGGTATTGCTAAAATGTCACTTAGGGTACCGTTACACGTCGCAACATTGCATGCAATTTCACTGGCATTTTGCTAGTTGCAGTGAAATCATGGACACATTGTTCCATTTTCTTGTACTTTGTGTACAAATGTAACAATGTGTCCATGATTTCACTGCAACCAGTAAGTTGCCTGTGAAACTGCATGCAATGTTGCGACGTGTAACGGTACCCTTAGTCCTACAAGCAATGCGGCCCCCCGATATCAATTTTTTTCTACGTGCGGCCCACCAACCCAACCGAGTTTGAGACCCCTGGTATAAACTGTGAACACTGAAGGGAGACGTGGCGTGTTTTTAACCCTTCATCTTCCCTATTTTCATTTTCTGAAATAATGACCTTTGAGTTTTCATTGGCTGAAAGCCATAATCATCAACATTAACATAAATAAACACTTGAAATAGATCACTCTGTTTGTAATGACTCTATATTATATATGTGTATATGTGTTTCACTTTATGTATCGAACTAGTGAAATAAATTAACTTTTTGATGATATTCTAATTTATTGAGATGCACTAGTATTTTGTGCAGGGAACAGTGAGGAGGAATTATTTATTCCAGGGCACAGTATAGGGCAGGTATTTTAACTCAGGAAAATGTTGATCCTTCTGCTATTTTTAAGGGTATATTGCCGGGATTAGCTGAAGAAGACCGAGAAGATGGACGTCTGCAGAGACAAGTTGTGGATGTGAAAAGTCATCATGGTGTCTGGACAAGATGAAGAAAAGAAAAAGAGGACCCCCGATCAGAGACAAGGTCATCTATAAGGTACCTGGTTGTAAATGATTATTTATGAAATTAATTCTGATTAGTGCTATAGGTCCTGTATGGTCTGATGAAAACAACAACTCCCAGCATCTCCTTACCATTATTAAGGATGTATTAGGAGTTGTAGGTTCATGCAGTACAAATGTTTATGGGTCTGACCTGTCATTAAAATTGTTTTACCATGTACTGATAGGGGTTCTGATGATGAATTATTTTTTACTAAATTAAGGTTGTGATGCTGTGTTTCTCTACTGATGTGGGTTATACAGATTTATTTCTGTACCTCTGGTGGGTCTGGTGAGGTGCTTCTGTACCTATAGTGGTTCTAGTGATGTAGCCCCTGTTCTGATGAGAGTTTTGATGCTGTGTTTCTGTACTAATGGGAGCTTTATTCATGTATTTTTGTACCTCTGGTGAGTCTGGTGATGTAGTTTTATGTTGATAATTGCTCTGATCCTGTGCACATATAACAATCCATAACTTGTAAGCTTACTTGATACATAGCTATGTTAATAAAGTGTTGCGCCATCTGACAAATGAAGGGTTCTATGTTTATATTTGTTAGAAGCATTAAAGGGGTTATCCCAAGTTTGTGACGAGTCTGCAGTGATTCTATGTGTCACTCTATGTGACTGCAGACTTCTGAATTCTCACAGTGTGCACAATCCACACTGTTAGGATTCTCTGGTGCCAGCAGTGAGAGTAGGAGGTGATGACACCAAAAGTATGCGATTTACATACATGCAGATTAGACATGTGAGGCCTCGATCAATGAAAAGTAATTGATTTAGGCTAGTCACATATAGTCAGAATATGACCAGGAGTATATAAATCGCATTCTTGTACTCCCATGACTGTCCAATCTTTCCATTGGCACAGGAGAATCCTGAAAATGTTCAGTGCACTTGGTCTGAGAATTCAGAGACCTGCAGTCTCTTAGAGGAACTACAGACGTTCGTCTCAAACCTGGACAACCCTTTTAAACATACCATTAAGCCCTGTAGCCCAATCCTGACATCATGTAATATTTGCACTGTCAGGATTTAGCTCTTGCTGGTTCCAGCAGTCATAGCCTCTCTACTCATATACCATTTTCATACCTACAGTTATGTGACAGCTTTTCTTCCTGCTTCAATGCTTTTCACTGACTATTGAGAGAATTAAGAAGACTGGCTCGTCAGCACATGACTATAAGTATGAAAATGGCAATAGAATGATTGGTCACATGACGACTACTCAGACCGCTTGAATGAAGGGTGCCAAATTGAATTAATGCCCCAGGTGCCAGAAAACCTAGATGCACCTCTACATTGATGTATCATATGGATGGCTAGTTATTCTTTAAGAGTTGAAAGAGTTGATCAACCAGGTGGCTGTTTTCATTAAAGTTGTGGTGTTCTTACAGTGTACTGTACATTTTAGTGGTGATGAAGACGCCAGGAGGGCGTTGAAACGCGTTGGATGAATAAAGGAAAAGGTCTGTTTTTTTGACACCGGCTCCCTTGCATGTTTTATACGCGGAAATCTTGGCAGCGCGGACTGTGATACACCTCCTTCCCTCAAGCACTTTGACGTCGTTTCCACAAGTGGAAACCGGTGGAAGTCCAGCAGCAGCCATCCAGGAATCTGTCCTACCAGGCTTACTAACCAGTTGTGGGGATCACAACTGACATAGGTGAGTGGCTTTTTTCTCACCTTCCGGTTCTAGTGTCTAGTGATAGGGGCACTATTGCGCCTTTGTCCCCCCCCCTTCTTTCTCTTATTTTAGTGGTTTTGACATGTATGCTTTGTAAAAATTAATATGTTAAAAAAATGAAATGGCACACGTGAATATCGCCTTGATCAATAAGTGCAATTACTGTTATTCAGCGGATGATTACAAAATGATTACATAAGCAAAGTGAATTAAACGAAAAACTGTTTATCCAAAATAACAGCAACAGGTTAGCGTACAAACATACACTTACTTGTCATCCTTATTGCAAACAATGTCAAATAGTAATTCCACATCTTCTCCGGCTGTAAAATTAAACCCATTTGAAATCAACCTGAAAATAGAAAAGTTATTTGTATTTTCAAGAAAATTACAAACTGATCTTGCGTAGTCAATATGTGCAGATCTATGAAATGAGCATGATAATGTACTACAACTTTCTACCGTACTCATGTATTTCTAATATATTTGTTAAATTCCTGTCTATACAGCAAAACTGACATTCAGGTTGCTGAATCAAATATAATAAAGACCAAACATTTCAAAAGATAAGATAATAATAAAACCTTAAAATAAAATCCTTTTACGGACTATACATTCCCTAAGCAATCTTTTTAGTGGACTTTCTGAAATAATGTATAAAACACCTTTAAAGCACCACTATAGCTTTTTGTTTTACACCGCTTTAGTGGTACCTTAAATGTAAGTTCCCTGCCTCTAGTCTTGTACTCACCTCCCAGTGTTTCCATATCTCACCAAGCCTGCTCCGGCCTGCGGTGCTGTTTTGTGCCTGTAGCTTCTGACTGGCCGTAAGTCAAAGGCTTTGTCACAAGCGCTCAGTGCATCTCTATGAGGGCAATCTCATAGAGATGTATTAAAAAGTGACCTCGGGAACGCTCCATGAATCACTACAGCTGCTGGCTAGTCAGTTTTCACTGCAGACCGACCAGCGTGTCACCTGCAAAGATAAAGACAGAGCTAAAGGAACTTATATTTCATGCACGACTACAGAGGTGCAATAAAAAAATGCTTAAGTGGCATTTTAAAGTAAGAGAACCTTCAAAGGAAAGCTCAAGAAGACAAAAGAGGCAATAGATCAAAGCTTTTACGCCAAAATATTGACAGAAAATGATTTGGAAAGTCACATTATTTTTGTTCAATGCCAGTGTGAAGATGCGCTGCCAAAATTGGTTGGAGATGTGGAGGAGCTAGAGGGAAATGGAGAATGTCTACACTCGTATAACAAATTAAGCAAAAGTGCAAAAATGCTTCGGACACATGCTCCGATGGGGCCATTGAGTTTAATGGTGCAGACGAAGTCAACGTGTGTTCTGTTCAGCACCTTTTTTGGGAGTACATGTTTTCTGTAGGTGGACACCTGCATGCAGTCTGATGTGTTCGGGTGTTTGTAACCCACCCCAGGGCCTTCAGTACCCGGGTCCCGGGCGTTGAATCAGTGGGGTTGTCACAGGTGGCTTGCCCGAGCCCGTGGCTCTGGTGTTTGCTGAAAAGGGGTTAAAAAGAAAAATAATAAAATATAATGTTCGTAACACCTTCTGTGGTATCTGGTAATGTTACCAGCGCTGCTTTCAGACTTCCAGGGATGATGGTAGGCAGCTGGACGGCAATGATCCCCGCAGGTGGAGCAGGAACCCTGGGGCAGTGGTAGAAATGAAGAACTTAAACAGGATGGCGGCTCCGCAGGTGGAGGTTTGATGCAGTCTGCCTGAGGAGACTGCCTGAGGAGACTGGAATGTGACTTCCCCCGGCACGATGAAATAAGACACCACACATTGCTTGGGCTCTGCTCGGGTTTACTGGTAACTTTCAGGCAGTTTTCAATGGTACACAGTCACGGGTAGCTGGCCTGGGTAGTTACCAAGGGATAGAATGTCTCTTTGAGGCCCTCAGTGGTGCTCCTGCTGGTATCTCCCTCTGTCCTCACACTGCATTGTTTCTCCTTTCCTTCCTAGCGCATCCCTGCACAGAACCCTTTGCGGGTCCCCACGGGTCGCTGTAGAGGTAGTCCTTTACTAAGGGGCTTGTGACCCTATATGGGGCTCTTTGTGGGAAATATGCCAGGGCTTGGTCGTGGCTCTCTGAGTAGCCTGCGTCCCTCCGATTTGGCTGCTCAGGGCTGAACTCCAGCACCACTCTCGGAGCCGATCCTGCATTGTTGGACTGGGTCCCTCCGTACCGGGTGCTGTTCTGGTCCGGATTAGGGTGTTAACTGACACTCGAAGACCCCCCTTCAGTCTGAACCACCTCTCCTGAGGTGTCCTCCTCTGTCTCTCTCCACAGACATTTTGCTCTAACTTCTTCCCGCTCTTCCACTTCTCTGCCATGAAATTCCTCCCACCGGGACCGGGGCCCCTAGCAGAAGATTTAACCCTGTAGTCCCCTGCTCTAGGGTGTGTGAATGCATGTGATGAGGGCCCCAGATTAACATCCCAATCCCCTGATCACAGGGACACTACACGCTCTGATCTGGGTGCTGTACTCCTCCATGGCGCACTGACCAGTGGGGCACCACATTCCCCCTTGGTTGAACTCACTCGTCCGCGAGTGATCCCACCCGTAGCCGGTGCAGAGCTACATTTTTATTTGCATTTTAACAACAACAATAATATAATTTTTCATCTTTTGGGAGGTACCTTCTTGAATGTTAGCTAGAACAAAAATACACACACTACACTGGCCAAAAAGGGGCTGGGTTCAACTACAGTTCTGGTGGTCATTGTCTCTCACAGCAGGGTCCATTGTACCACCAGTCTGTCTTAAAGGCACAGTATCATACACATTACAGAGTCCATAACTTAACTGTTTCAGTCCAAAGGCTCAACAGCATAAAGTCCACAGATTGTTCTTCAGCATAGCATATTCAATATATTAAAACTATGTACATGGGTTTACCTCTGGTTTAGTCTGCTGCTTTGTAAATCCTTAGGGCGAATCACCTCCTAGGCCCCAGGTGCCTCTTTGCCTGGTCGGCCTGGGAGCGCTGGTACGCAAAGTCAGATTGCTTCAGAGCCGCAGCTGGAGCACAATCCCGCTCATCAGTCATGGTGGCTGCACCGACCCCTCCTACCGGTCTGTGCGGTTGATGTTCCCTCTGCACCATGCGGGGCCCAGATGCCCCAACTTCCAGTGAGTCGTTGGCATCAGCTCCCTCGGGCTTGTCCTCCTCCACGGGTTCTGGGTGGCTGGATGGCTCCTCACTCTCAGCCTCCACCACGACATTGGACTCCTCCGTGGGAATCTCCTGGACGTCCCCCTCAGGTTCCTCTGGCTTGGCTCTGGTCATCTCCGGTAGGAGCGGGGCGGGCTTGCAGTTTTCTCTGACGTGGCCAAGGCACGCCCCTTTTCCAGCACATTTTGTCACATCTTTGGGTCCGCCATTTTAGGACCTTTTAGAAAAAGTTCAGTTCTCAGGTTGAGTTTAAAGTATTTAAGGCACACAATACCCGTTACTTATGGGTTGGTTTGATACTGTTCATGACGCCAAAAGCTAACCCACCCCAGGGCCTTGGGTAGCCAGTTCCCAGGCATTGATTCAGTGGGGTTTCCACGGGTGGCATGTCCGAGCCCGTGGCCCTAGTGGTCACTGAAAAAGGGGTCAAAAGAAAAATAATAAAATATAATGTTTGTGACGCCACATGCGGTACCTGGTAATGTTACAAGCGCTGCTTTCAGACCTCCAGGGATGATGGTAGGCAGCTGGACGGCAATGCTCCCCGCAGGTGGAGCAGGATCCCTGGGGCAGTGGTAGAAATGAAGATCTCACAAAGGAAGGTGGCTTCGCAGGTGGAGGTTTGATGCAGTCTGCCTGAGAAGACTGGAAAGTGACTTCCCCCGGCACGATGAAATAAGACCCCACACGTTGCTTACGCTCTGCACAAGTTTACGGATAACTTTCAGGCAGTTTTCAATGGTACACATTCACGTGTTGCTGGTCTGGGTAGTTAACAGGGGATAGAATGTCTCTTTGAGGCTCTCAGTGGTGTTCCTGCTGGTATCTCCCTCTGTCCTCACACTACGCTGTTTCTTCTTTCCTTCCTAGTGCGGCCCTGCACAGAGCTCTTTGCGGGTCCCCACAGGTCGCTGTAGAGGTAGTCCTTTACTAATGGGCTCATGACCCTATTCGGGGCCCTTTGTGGGAAATATGCCAGGACTTGGTCGCGGCTCTCTTGAGTAGTTTGCGTCCCTCCGGTTTGGCGGATCAGGGCCGAACTCCTGCACCACTCTCAGAGCCAGTCCTCTGTTGTTGGACTGGGTCCCTCTCTGGCCAGGTGCCGTTCCGATCCGGATTAGGGTGTTAACTGACACCCGAGGATCTCCCTTCAGTCTGGACCACCTCTCCTGAGGTGCCCTCCTCTCTCTCTCTCCACAGACATTCTGCTCTAACTTCTTCCCGCTCTTCCACTTCTCTGCCCTGAAACTCCTCCCACCGGGTCTGGATCTCCTAGCAGAAGATTTAACCCTGTAGTCCCCTGCCAAGGGTGTGTGGATGCGTGTGATGAGGGCCCCAGATAAACATGCCTGTCTGGGTGCAGTACCCCTCTGTGGTCCACTGACCAGTGGGGCGCCACATTTGCCTGCAGAAAATGTATATTCCAGAAAATGGTGCAGAACAGAACACGCGTTGACTCCATCTGCACCATTAAAGTCAATGTGTTACGTGTCACGTATTGACTGCGTGCAGTCAATAGGTGCTGCTGCTGTAGTTTAAACTAAGCCTTTTTTTTCCTTCAGTCACTGTGGCTCTGCAGGTGGAGGTTGCTGAATTTGTGATGGAAGTGATTCATAGCTCAGGTGAACTGAGGGGTGTGTTTATGTTTCCTGCTCTCCACCCCTCAGCTGTAAATAGTTCAGCTTCCTTGCATCAGATGTTGCTGAATCAGTTCATTCCTGATCTGAGACCTGTTGTGTGCAGACGTTTCACTGAAGCTACTGATATCCCCTTCATTTGAAGCTGCTGGGTTTCCCTGGTCCGTGGGTGGAGGTAGGGGCTTTGTGCTTAAGGCTTTTCAGGAGCTTAGGAGAAAAGATGGCGAAGGGTGGTGAATTCTCATACTAGCCCATCTGCAGTTCATCAGGTTGAGAGTTACTGTTTCTTTTGTGGTCAAGTTGATCACTTTATTAGGGTCTGTCTATACCGTGCTAAATCCGTTTCCCAACCGCTGACATCCCTTGAGGATAAAAGCCTCAGTGCTACTGTGTCTGCTGTGTTGGTCTGGCCTGCCCCTATGTCTGCAGCAAAGCTGGTTAATCACCTACCGAAGAATAGGGGTAGTACACAGCCAACACCGCAAATGCATGCTCAGGTGCTATCCTGAGAACTGTAGTGGGGAGACGGTGGCGACTCCCCCTAAGCCGTTTTTGACAATGTCTCCAAAGAAGAGACAGGGAGACATCTCTGCTGTTTGTCCTCCTAAGAATGGATCCTCTGTCTGTGACTGCGTGAATTGTTATGAACGTTCAGGTCCAGACCTGAGGGTTGATGACTATGTGTGTGTGGGTGCTGTCAAAAAACATAGGGTATGTGCAGCTGGAGCTCCTACTACTGGAGTTGTTGGTCTGTTTAGAATTTTGGCCATTTGCAACCCTGTGTTGTTCCAGCTAGCAATTCCCACAGTGCCCTGTATCTGGAATATCTTCCATAGATCATCATTCAGGAACTTTAGACCATTGCTGAACCTTTCCAGTTTAGAGTCCAGAGGCCTCTCATAAAGGGAGGGCTACTGTCATGTGTCACACGTTGACTCCATCTGCACCATTAAAGTCAATGTGTTACGTGTCACATATTGACTGCCTGCAGTCAATAGGTGCTGCTTCTGTAGTTTAAACTAAAGCCTTTTTTTTTCCTCAGTCACTGCGGCTCTGCATAAGATAAGAACTTGTACATTCTGGCTTACATATGGCTTGGTGGTCTTATCTAAAACACAAGGACAACTACAAGAATGTGCTGAGTTATGCTGACTTCTCTTAAACAACCTGTTACACAGGCCTCTAGTCAGAATAGACATGATATATAGAAAAATGGCTTCTTTGGATACAATATGGCGGAAGCTACATAGTACCTATGATGTTGTCTTTAACAGTCCCCTCTTTTTATCATTTCTATTCTTGACCTATCCCTGCCTACCCTTAGGTCCGCAGAGCCCGCCCTACTACACAATATGCAAAGGCTACTTCCCAGGGGCGTATCTAGGGGGGTGCAGCCGGATCCTCTGCCCCGGGCGCAACTCAGAGGGGGGGCGCCGGCACCCACCCCCCCATCCCCGCCCCCTCTTTTGTTGCACGGGCGTCGGCGGGCCCCCCTCTCCTGTGAGGAATCGCCGCCGCCGGGCCCCGCCCCCTGAGCTCTCCTCAGATGCAGGGGGGTGTCAGAGCAGCGGCAGTGTCCCAGGATTTATTGAATAGTGCTAGGACGCTGCCGCTTCATTGATCCCCCTGCGTGCACTGCTGGCACTTCCGGGAGCAGTGAGTGAGCTCAGCTTGGATAGAGCAGCTGAGCTCCTTCTGACCCGGAAGCGCTGATGCTGCGGAGGTGCCAGCGGCGTGAGGACGGTCTGGGAGCAGGACAAGGTAAGCGCCAATGAGCCGAAGAGAGCAGGGGTGGGGGAACAGGGGCCACAAGAGGGAAGAAGCAGGGTGAGTGGAGGGGGCCACAAGAGGGGAGAAACAGGGAGACTGGGGGGCAAAAGGGGAGAAGCAGGGAAAATGATGAGAGGCCACAAGAGGGGAGAAGCAGGGTGAATAGGGGTGCAGCACAAGGGGAAAAGCAGGGTGAATGCGGGCCACAAGAGGGGAGAAACAGTGAGAATGAGAGGGCACAAGAGGGAGAAGCAGGGAAAATGGGGGGGCACAAGAGGGGAGAAGCAGGGTAAATAGGAGGGCACAAGTCTGAGTCCCCACCTGTAAGTCCTCCATGCATATCTAGCCCATATCTCCCTGGCTGAGTGTGCATGTGTGTGTGCGTGCCTGACTGAGCGTGCATGTGTGTGTGCGTGCCTGGCTGAGCGTACATGTGTGTGTGCGTGCCTGGCTGAGCGTACATGTGTGTGTGTGTGCGTGCCTGGCTGAGTGTGCATGTGTGTGTGTCTGTATGCCTGGCTGAGTGTGCATGTGTGCGCATGCCTGGCTGGATGTGCATGTGTGTGCGTGCCTGGCTGGGTGTTCATGTGTGTGCGTGCCTGGCTGAGTGTGCGTGTGTGTAACTGGCTAGGTGTGCATGTGTGTGCGTGCCTGGCTGAGTGTGCAAGTGTGTGTGTGCCTGGCTGAGTGTGCATGTGTGTGTGCGTGCCTGGCTGAGTGTGTATGTGTGCGCGTGCCTGGCTTTGTGTGCATGTGTGTGCGTGCCTGGCTGGGTGTTCATGTGTGTGCGTGCCTGGCTGGGTGTTCATGTGTGTGCGTGCCTGGCTGGGTGTTCATGTGTGTGCGTGCCTGGATGGGTGTGCATGTGTGTGCATGGCTGGCCGGGTGTGCGTATGTGTGTGCCTGGCTAGGTGTGCGTGTGTGCATGCCTGGCTGGGCTGGGTGTGCATGTGTGTGCCTGGCTGGGTGTGCGTGTGTGTGTGTCTGTGTGCCTGGCTGAGTGTGCATGTGTGCGCATGCCTGGCTGGATGTGCATGTGTGTGCGTGCCTGGCTGGGTGTTCATGTGTGTGCGTGCCTGGCTGAGTGTGCGTGTGTGTAACTGGCTAGGTGTGCATGTGTGTGCGTGCCTGGCTGAGTGTGCAAGTGTGTGTGTGCCTGCCTGAGTGTGCATGTGTGTGTGCGTGCCTGGCTGAGTGTGCATGTGTGCGCGTGCCTGGCTTTGTGTGCATGTGTGTGCGTGCCTGGCTGGGTGTTCATGTGTGTGCGTGCCTGGCTGGGTGTTCATGTGTGTGCGTGCCTGTTTGGGTATTCATGTGTGTGCGTGCCTGGATGGGTGTGCATGTGTGTGCATGCCTGGCCGGGTGTGCGTATGTGTGTGCCTGGCTAGGTGTGCGTGTGTGCATGCCTGGCTGGGCTGGGTGTGTATGTGTGTGCCTGGCTGGGTGTGCGTGTGTGCGCGCCAGTAACCTCCCCCCCCCCCCGCTACTCACCTACTCTGGGGAGGGGCCACAAGAATAGATCTTTGCCCCGGGCGCCATGAGACCTAGTTACACCACTGCTACTTCCTACGCATATTATGGAGCGCGATCATTCAGGAAGACCCTGTTAGCCGGCCTATTCTATCCCTCAACACCCCCTAACCTAAAGATTAGTATATTGGGTAATTTGAGGGGTCTAAAATTTAAGGAAAAAAACAGTGGACAAAAACATATGATATATTTTAGACTGTGGGTTATCATAAGTCCATTACTGAATGTATCACACAATGTTGTAGTTCTCATTTTCTTGTATCTTTGGTGGTGGAGGTGAATCCAGAGGATTTCCACAATAAGTGCAGTTGGAAGGTTCCACCAAAGTCTTTTGTTGCACAGCACACACTTGCGTCCTGGGGTAGTGACATAAGTCAGGAGCACTTGAATACGCAGTGCTTCAGTATCTGTATCTTTATAGTTTTCATTTTGTATTTACCTGAAAAATATTTGCAGTTAGTTCTTAGAATTTTATTGACAAGCATTACAAATAACTTTACCAGTATAACAATAACCAGTATTATAGATGCTCCCTGGATTACAAAATGAATTATCCCAGTTATCCATCCACCTACACCCATAAAGATATTATTCAACCTGGAGGATGACAAACCTGTAAGATCCAACAACACTTTCCTGTCTCTTTCATATGTTACTCTCACACCTTTTCACATACTTTTTTTATCCTTCCCCACTCCTCTATCAACGCCTGCCAAGTGACCTGATCAGCTCGTAATCAGTTCCCATTATTTTTCAAAACCCAACTCGAACCTTCTATCGACTTTCCTAAATCAACCTTCATTTGCTTCCCGCCTATTGTTGTGGTGGATCCTCGTCCCATTGTGAGTTTCCCTGCTTGGCTACCTTTTTCTGCTGCAACCCTCCTCTTTCCCACTGCTTAAATTCACCTTCTACTGTTCTGGTAAGGAAAGTATTGAAGAAAAACAAGAGTAATGAACAATACTCCCCTAAGGTTATCTCTTTAGTCTCTGTGAACCTCCTTGCAGCGGGATGCATGGATCCAGATAGTTATGGACCTTCAAATCTGGGTTGCAAGCTTTCCTCACGGACTGTGACCAGGTCACCAGGTTTTAGGGAGTGTGTACCTTCCAAGGAGGATAGATCTAGATTGGAACTGAAAACACATTTGTGAGTTTGGTGCAATACATTTTGTAAAACTGTTGGTACCGATATATGCAAAGTGCTATGGAATTAATAGCGCCATATAGATGTAAAGCTCCTACATATGCTGTCATATCAGAGTGTAATGTCTGTAACTGCTAAGAAAAATACAATCCTGTCGTTGATGGTTCCCCAAATAGTATCTCATATGGACATAACCCAGTATTTTGTTTGGCGTTACCCCTACAGAATACAATGTATAATAATTTCTTTGCAACAGTTTGGGCAGTGGCCTCAGCAGTAGGCCATGCTTCTGGCTATCCAGAGAATAGGTCTATGCAGACCAACACATACTCATAGATGCCTACTTTTGGAAGCTGAACAAAGTCAATCTGCAGTGGCTGAAATGGGTAGAGTAGCCTTAGCGCACATTTCTGTCTCAACCGCTATTCCCACCTCATGGCATGCACAAACCACACAACCGTGTATATACTTAGCAGCAGCATAGTGGAACCAAGATGCTACCCAGTGATGTTTCTACTGGATCCTCTTCTCGGGCATCTTCATGTTTCCATTCTTCTTTCTTCCGTTTAGAGGCCTGTGCTTGCAGGCACCCTAGGAGTTCAGCGTCCACCCTCCCAGAGACACACATAGTGTACATCCCTATCGGGAGAGGGTGCAGGGCTGCAGCTTTAGTTGCCCTGTCAGCATGGTCATTTCCTTCGGCCTCCTTGGTGCGCTCCTTTGAGTGAGCTTGCACATTAACCACAGCTTAATGGGTTTCCCTGAAGATTCCACAAGCTGTCTGCTTTTCTATACAGGCCGTAATCATGGCAAATACCATAAGCGTAACGGTTATTAACAAAAAAACATGTACCCCAAGCCCCTCCACCATAATACAAGCCTCTGTCAGGGCCTTTAGTTCAGTCTGTAATGTGGATTGGGGTCTCTTGTACATTTGCTAACGGCTGTGTTTCAATGTCAATTAGTTCAAAACAATTGTGTTCAATTTAATTTGTCAAGTCATCATTAGTATCAGGTAATAAATGTTTCTGTGGCAATACTCCTTTGGCATATCCCTCTAATTCATAACATTAAACCAATACATTTGGAATTCCTAGTGCTGGGACAGAGAGAATGTCATTCTTCAGCATGTCATACCCCTCTTTTGTTTCTGGTGTGAATTCAAAGGGTTTGTTCTTGTTGCATTCTGCCAACATATAATATAGTGGCTGCATTTTCTTTGATGCTGAAGAAATCCACTCCCCGCAGTAACCCACCAGCCCTAAGAAGGTGCTTAATACTCTTTCAGTGGTAGGTTGTTTTGCTTTACTGATTGCTTTCTTTCTGTCAGCTGTGATGTGTTTGACTGAGTAGAGATGCAGTAATCAAGTCAAAATGACTTCAGTCTATGATCTTATAACTTATTTTTCCCCACTTTGCATCTCTCCTCAAACAAAAAAAAACCCCAACAGAGACAGTGTTACCTGTAAACAAGTTGGTCTGTCTGGTGTGCATGATCAATTGTACTTGTTCATTTTCATTTTCTGGGTGCAAGTAAAGAAGTATGTAGGTACAGGCAATAGCAGAGCTGCTTTATTTAGTCTATTTTATATCCAAATTAATTGTTACCATTATCTATAATCTATAAGGGGATTGTGGCGTTCAGAAGCCCAGACCCAGGACTTTACCTGGTACCTGTATCTGTGCCTCTGAATCCACTGGTCATTCACACGGATAAATTGCCTTCAACAGGCCATATGAAAACAACCCAATTTACCCATCTAGGCATTTCCTGCTTCTTTCTTTTTTTTTTTTCCTAACATTTTTGCTGCGTCATTAACTGCCTTGCTTTCTCTGCTCCCACTGATCCCACATTATCCATCCTAAATCTAGGATCCAGACTCTGTCCTGATCCCGTAAGAGCCTTGGTGAAACTGGTTCCCATAACGTCTGTCAAGAGTCGCGACCTCTGTCTTCAGTATCCCGTTATCCAAACATCAGTTCACCCTACCTTAAACAAAAAAAAAAAAAAAAAAAACAAAAAAAAAACCCATAAAAGGTCACCGGACCAAAAGGTCACAGACCAAAAAAAAAGAAAAAAACAACAACAAAAAAAAAACATCAACCTGGTTTCCCCAAGTAACTGTTAAAAGGTCACAGACCTAAGGTCACCGGACCTATCTTCAGTATACTGGCATGACCAAGCTGGACCTCTCTCTCTCTCCTGGGCAGTCAATGCAAACTCAATTTCCTGATTATTCTAATTGTAGGGAACACTTGACTAAGCAAGTAGAAAAAAATAAAACATACAATGATGAATATAATAATAATAATTTTCTACGGGAAAAACATACAATGCAATCCCAAAAAAACAACTGTCATGTATATCAGAATTATCTGTAGCAGACACCTCTACCACCCCTTCCTCTGCATATCTGTAATTATTACCTTTTTGCACCTATACTTTACACTTCTTCTGAATCAACCTTATACAAGAACATAACATCACTGTGGCACATCAAACAATTCACATGTTCATTTTCTACCTGACACATTACCCATGTTATAGCTAGCTGGAATTCCACGAGGAGAACAAAAAGTCTTGCAGACTTCAAACTGTATACACCCCTTATCAATTATGCAAATATTACAGTTATCACTGATTTCATAAACTTACTCCTGTCTCAGAGGCTTGAATGAATCCCATAAAATTTTGTAACTAAGATCTATTCCAACATAAAGCAGTATTTGTCATACCAGCTGAAATGCTGTCCTGCCAGCTCAGTCCCCCTGTCTGCTCAAACCCCCCTTTCCCCTGCTGCTGTAACCTTCACACACACAAACATTCTAAATTCCACTGACTGGCTGTATCATAAACAATATTCATAAAGGCAAAACAAAGCAGTGATTTTAGTACAATGCAGGTTAATATATTTCAATGGTTGTTGACAAAGATCAGTACTGTTTCTATATATTCACATATATTCCAATTAGGAGTTCTGTTTGTAAACATGTGAATCTAGACTTTGAATTAAATACAGTAAGTAATACAGGATATATTTTAATACTTTTTTGGAAATAATCTACTTTGGTTAACTTTCCTTCTGCTGTCATAGAAGGCACAATGCACAATTCTCATCTGTTCTTTGTGAAAACATGCGTCTGTCTTACAGCAGATCATTCAACACAATTGCTCAGCATACGGCTTTCACCAAAATTTGCAGTTTATCTCAAAACCATAGGCTACCAACTAGGACAGGACAAGCCCGTCTGCAAGTTTCCTGATCTTTCTGCATAGTTTCACAATTTTAACAGAACACCTGGTTCCAGTTCACACACACCTTTTTCCACATGCGTACACCTTTAAAAGTTAGTGAAATGAAAATGCAGTCACAATAAAAGCAAGTCCCTGAACTGCCCGTGGACAAATCAGGTTGCCATCTGTAACTATCTGTTCAATGGGTAATCCAATGCTCTCTATTGCTGGGACAGAATGGGCATTGATCCTTACTTCAAAATACCTTGTACCTGCTACTCGGGTGTACCCTGCATCCCATCCTAGAGGATCTAATAAAGATGGCAGTACGGTTAATAATGAAATCAATGGGTCAGAGCTGCCGGGTTCCCAATGGAACAGCAAGCTACAAACACAATCAGAGCAAAATGACATAATACTGTACGGAGAAAGAGAGGAGTGAATGTGACGTGTGAAGAAGAAGGAGGGAGGGAGAAAAGAAGGGAGGGAGAAGTGGTGCGAAGCTTGTTCAGACCTCAGCAAGTATGAAGAGAATGGGAGTTGTAGTTCTCTAATTAGTTCTGGAAAACAAAATCTTAAAAACAAAGTAGTACCATAAAGAGAGAAAGTGATAGAATTAGTAGATTAGTAAAGTTAAAGTTTGTTACAAGCACTATATGAGCGGTTAGAAGAAGATAGTTTTGACAATTAACAATTAACGTATACAGACAAATACAACAATATTGTGAAGTACGACAAGACAATACAGATAAGCAAAGAAGTGACAAGAGAAGACAACACAGGACAAGATTAAGAACAAATAACAAATAATCAAATCAGTCTATCTGAGTTTCCCATTTGTAATTCCCCAAAGACTGGCTCCTGCTACCACCTCCTGGAGAAGTCAATACCTTGAAACAATGACTCAAACTTACCGGAATTCTGTATGATGTTCGGCAGGAGACGGGTAGATTTTTGTGTCCAGTCCAAGGTGAAGATAAAAAGGGGAAAAATATACATAACAGATAAACATCTCGCTGGGGCCTCCATTTGTTAAAGATGTATAAAAACACCTAACCAGAGTAGACTGATTTGATATAAAGAGCTCTACACAGGTATACCTGGTAATGGCTATAACTCAATTAATGACACAGACTCGGTTTTCAAATGAATAGCTCTAGCTTTATTGTTTGTATCTGCTGTAAGAGGGCAAGGGGATGCATAGTGGATGGCAGGTATGTGTCACATGCCTACCTGAGGTCTGTGATGTAAGCCGGCATTAGCATCTCTTAGTGGAGAGCAACACTGAGGGAGTTGTTAGTAACCAAGGGGCCGGCTTATGAGTCCTGAGAGTGACGGGCGGGTCCAGGACTCACATACCCTCCCAGGGGCGTGGTGTCCGGCTATGTAAGGGAGGTTGGACTTAGGCACAGGGGGAAAGTGATTAGGATTCTGTGTTTGCTGTGTGGTTTCCCTGTGGAATGGTTTATGAGCAAATAAACCCTTCTGGTCTCACCTATGCAAAGCTGCCTCCTCGTGCTTCCTGACGTCGCCAGCGAGCCGCTCCGTTACAATTGGTGGAGAATGCGGGCACAGCTCCCAGCAGAAGACGTGAGACCGGTGGGCTTTGGTGTTTATGTCCTGGGTGAAGTCTGTCCTGACTCAGTCACAGCCTCCGGAGATCATGGAGGAGCTGATGAGACACTTGGTACAAGCTCAGCAGGCCCAGCAGGCTCAACATCTCCAGCTCTTACAACAGCAACAGGCGGCCCAGCAAGAGACCACCAAGCTGCTGACACAGCAGATCCAACTCCAACGTCAGCAACAGCAAGACCAGCATCAGCAGCAGCAGCAGCAGATCGATATCCTGGCTGAGGCGGTCCGGAGCACGTCAGCAGAGACAAGGTCAGTGGGCGATTTTTCTATTAGAAAAGCTGTGAGAGGAGCCCTGCAGAAAATGACTCCAGGAGATGACATAGAGGCTTTTCTGACTGTTTTTGAGCGTGTTGCAGAGAGAGAGGGGCTCCCACCAGCACATTGGGCAGAGGTGCTGGCGCCATATCTATCCGGGGAGCCTCAGAAGGCTTATTATGATTTGGCCCTGCAAGACGCTAAGGAATATAGCAAGTTAAAAACGGAGATACTAGCCCGCCTGGGGGTGACAATGACTGTGAGGGCGCAGCGGGTTCACCAATGGGCGTATCATCGAGACAGACCGCCTCGCTCCCAAATGTTCGACCTGTTGCACTTGGTCCAGAAATGGCTTCAGCCGGAGAGCTCTACGCCAGCACAGATGGTGGAGCGTGTCGTGATGGATCGGTTTGTACACTCCCTGCCACGATCCGTTCAGACCTGGGTTGCCCAGGGTGATCCCCAGAACGCGGATGACCTTATCGGGCTGGTGGAGAGATACCAGGGGATGGAAGGGCCTGGGGCCAGATTGCCCGCTCCTTACTGGGGGACCCAGCCGCGGGCCGAGGCCCAAAAGGGGGTGGGGCGTCCAAGGTCCCTAAGGGCGGGGGAGGCGGTGCCCAAGGTCCCTATGGGCGAGATCATATGTTGGAGATGCCATGGTCCAGGCCACATTGCGGCACGGTGTCCCTTGACCCCTGAACAGATGGATTGCAGCATGGGTCGCCGCTGTTCTTATTTTGCATACTCAGTCTGCAGTATGACCAGTATATCCAGCGAAGGGCCCCCAGCGTGTCCGGTGAAAGTGAACGGGAGGAGCGTGGTCGGGCTGTTGGACTCCGGGAGCCTCGTTACTCTGGTGAGGGACTTCCCGTCCCTTATCCTGGTCCCTGGGAAAAGGGTCGGAGTGCGGTGTATCCACGGTGACGCCAAGGACTATCCAGTAGCTCGAGTGGACATTGAGACGGCACATGGGGTGAGGACTCATGAAGTCGGAGTCGTCCAGGACTTGCTACACCCCATCATTATCGGCCGGGACTTTTGTTTATTTTGGCAGCTGTGGGGGCAGGGTCCGGGAGTGGGGCCCGTGGAAACGACCTCTCCCCACTCTGACATGGCTGAGTTCCCGCTTGGTGTCCTCGTAGGGGATGAGGAGGACGCACCGCCCGAGACCACGGTACTGAACTTGGGGGCGACCAGGGAGAACTTTGGGACAGCCCAACATAAAGACCTGACTCTAAGGGAAGCATTCAATAGTGTCACGGTCATCAACGGGGTCCCACAGGAGCCAGGGAGCGACACTAGGTTCCCCCATTTTATGCTAAGTGAGGAATTGTTATACCGGGTGACGAAGGTGAAGGACGACCGGGTGGAACAGTTGTTAGTACCGGGGCCATATCGGCAGCAAGTACTCAACATGGCCCATTCCCATATCTTAGGGGGTCATCTAGGGGTAGAGAAAACACAGGACCGGATACTGCAACGGTTCTATTGGCCTGGGTGTCACCGGGAGATAGCGAGATACTGCCAATCTTGCCCTACCTGTCAAATAACCACCCCTACCAGGCACTTTCGTAGTCCCCTGGTACCATTACCCATCATCGAAATCCCCTTTGAGAGAATAGCTATGGACTTGGTGGGGCCCCTGGTGAAATCGGCTCGGGGTCATCAGTATATCTTAGTTATCCTGGACTATGCCACCCGGTACCCCGAAGCGATTCCCTTACGCAACTCCTCGGCGAAGAGCATAGCTAAGCAGCTGGTTCAGGTGTTTTCTCGCACGGGGTTACCAAAAGAAATCCTGACAGATCAGGGTACCCCCGTCATGAGTAAGGTGATGAGCGAGTTGTGCAGGGTCCTTCAGATCACCCAGCTGAGGACTTCTGTATACCATCCTCAAACAGACGGCCTTGTCGAGAGGTTCAACAAAACCCTCAAAGGCATGTTAAGGAAAGTGGTAGAGAAGGATGGGAAGGACTGGGACTGTCTCCTACCGTATCTGCTGTTTTCCATTCGGGAGGTTCCACAGGCTTCCACGGGTTTCTCACCATTCGAGCTCCTGTATGGACGACATCCACGCGGTCTCCTAGATGTAGCCAAGGAAACCTGGGAAGCCGAAGTCACACCTCATCGGAGTGTCATTGAGTACGTCGCCATGATGCAGGAGAGAATGGAGAAAGTGATGCCGATCCTAAGGGAACATCTCCTGCGGGCCCAGGAGGCTCAGGCCCGAGTCTACAACCGCTCCACCAGAATCCGGCAGTTTCATCCCGGGGACCGGGTCCTGGTCCTGATACCCACAGTGGAAAGCAAGTTCCTCGCCAAATGGCAAGGGCCATATGAGGTCGTTGAGAAGCTCGGCGAAGTGAACTACAAGGTCCACCAACCGGGACGAAGGAAGTCGTACCAAATCTATCATATCAACCTCCTCAAGGCATGGCGAGATCGGGAGGCCCAAGATGTGCCCTGCTCGGTGGGCAGGCCGGTGAACGACATTGAAGCCGTGACCATAGCGGACACCCTCTCCGAAAGCCAGAAACAGCAGTGTAGAGAGCTGTTACAGCAGAACAGGAATTTGTTCACAGAGCTGCCAGGGTGCACCACCGTGGTAGAACATGACATTCTGACGGAACCACAGGTGCGGGTGAACCTGAAGCCATATAGGATACCCGAGGCCCGACGGGAGGTGATCTCCAAGGAGGTGGACCGGATGCTGAAATTGGGTGTGATAGAGGAATCCAAGAGTGGTTGGTCAAGCCCCATAGTATTGGTACCGAAACCCGACGGCGAATGGAGATTCTGTAACGATTATCGAAAACTGAACGAGGTCTCCAACTTTGACGCCTATCCCATGCCGCGAGTCGACGAGCTGATCGAGCGCCTGGGACCCGCCAGGTACATCACTACCCTAGACCTCACCAAAGGGTATTGGCAGATCCCTATGGCATCGGGAGCCAAAGAGAAGACCGCGTTCTCTACGCCGGATGGGTGCTTTCACTATGTCCGAATGCCGTTTGGATTGCAGGGGGCCCCAGCCACTTTTCAAAGGGCCATGGATCGGATCCTCATGCCGCATAAAGACTACGCCGCTGCCTATCTGGACGATATTGTGGTTTTCAGCCTCGACTGGCAGAGCCATCTGGTGAAGCTCCAAGCGGTGCTGGATGCTCTGAGGACGGCGGGGTTTACGGTAAACCCAAAGAAATGTGCCCTGGGGAAGTCCGAGGCCAAATACCTGGGATATGTTGTCGGCAGAGGCATGATCAAGCCCCAAATCACAAAGGTCGCAGCGATCCAGCAGTGGCTGCGACCCTCGTCTAAGAGACAAGTCCGAGGCTTCCTGGGTATAGTCGGATACTACAGGCGGTTCATCCCTGAGTTTGCTGTAATGGCTGCACCCTTGACTAACCTCTTGAAGGGGACTAAGTCGTCTATGGCTCAGTGGACGACGGAGGCGGAAGCTGCCTTTTTGGGATTGAAAGAGGCTCTCTGTAGGCGACCGGTCTTGCTTGCTCCCGACTTCAAGAGGGAATTTGTTCTCCAAACGGATGCCTCAGATAACGGTTTGGGGGCAGTCCTGTCCCAGGAGATTCAGGGGGAGGAACACCCGGTCCTCTACCTGAGCAGGAAACTGTCCCCTAGTGAGATGCGTTATTCCGTGATTGAAAAGGAGTGCCTGGCCATAAAGTGGGCGGTGGACACACTACGTTACTATTTGTTGGGGCGACAGTTCCGGTTGGTGTCTGACCATGCCCCTCTCCGGTGGTTGAGGGACTCGAAGGGGAAAAACGCGAGGGTCACTCGTTGGTTTTTGGCCCTGCAGGACTTTCGTTTCCGAGTGGAGCACCGGGTGGGAAAGCTCCATGGCAACGCTGATGCTCTCTCCCGTATCCCCTGTTTGGTTGTCCGCGGTGCCGAGCCCGACGGCTTTCGGCAGAGGGGGGAGGTGTGTAAGAGGGCAAGGGGATGCATAGTGGATGGCAGGTATGTGTCACATGCCTACCTGAGGTCTGTGATGTAAGCCGGCATTAGCATCTCTTAGTGGAGAGCAACACTGAGGGAGTTGTTAGTAACCAAGGGGCCGGCTTATGAGTCCTGAGAGTGACGGGCGGGTCCAGGACTCACATACCCTCCCAGGGGCGTGGTGTCCGGCTATGTAAGGGAGGTTGGACTTAGGCACAGGGGGAAAGTGATTAGGATTCTGTGTTTGCTGTGTGGTTTCCCTGTGGAATGGTTTATGAGCAAATAAACCCTTCTGGTCTCACCTATGCAAAGCTGCCTCCTCGTGCTTCCTGACGTCGCCAGCGAGCCGCTCCGTTACACTGCTTATATACATTTACAGAAGAAAGAAATAGGTTACATTATACAATAGCAAATATGATGAGTATGCATTATAGACAGTTTTGAGATGATTAATTAGTGACCTTTAAGAAAGTTACAGAAGATAAGAACTTGTACATTCTGGCTTACATATGGCTTGATGGACTTATCTAAAACACAAGGACAACTACAAGAATGTGCTGAGTTATGCTGACTTCTCTTAAACAACATGTTACACAGGCCTCTAGTCAGAATAGACATGATAAATAGAAAAATGGCTTCTTTGGATATAATATGGCGGAAGCTACATAATACCTATGATGTCGTCTGTAACAGGTGGAAGTGACTTATAACTCAGGTGAACTGAGGGGTGTGTCTGAGCTTTCTGCTCTCCACCCCTCGACCATAAATAGTTCAGCTTCCTTCCACCAGATGTCGCTGAATCAGTTTATTCCTGATCTGAGACCTGTTGTGTGCAGACGTTTCAATGGAGCTGCTGATATCCTCTTCATTTGAAGCTGCTAAGTTTCCCTTGTCCGTGGGTGGAGGTAGGGGTTTTGTGCTTAGGGGCTTAGGCGAAAGGGTGGCGACTCAAACCTCCTTACCATCAAAGGTACATCCAGTTTCTGATTTCCTCACCCCCTAAGCGTGACACAATAGCCTCATTGGTGCATACATCCAAAGCCCGTTTTCAGATGTAAGCCTCGACGGGACCACTGAACATGCGGCAGAACTCATTGTGAAAGCAGCCTAATAGTTTTTAATCTTATTTGTTTATTGTTGCAAGCTGAAAATTAGATTTCTCAGAACCAATGGTTCAATTTTCACAAGTTAATTGCATTTATTTTAATTAACCATCTGCTTTAATATACAGTGTTTGATTATTCTCTTAGATTTGATGGTTTGGATTATG
Organism: Allobates femoralis; assembly: GCA_033576535.1. Lineage (NCBI taxonomy): Eukaryota > Metazoa > Chordata > Amphibia > Anura > Aromobatidae > Allobates > Allobates femoralis. The sequence continues at coordinate 398,890,959 of JARQOC010000004.1, read as the reverse complement.
TACAGTACATACACAGCACATTAAAACTCCAGGTTTTTTACACTGTAGGTTTTCAATTTAAAAAGTGGTGTTAAACTAAAACTCAGAGATTTAATGTACCCAGAATTGCTGGTGTTCAGACCCCAGTAATCTGTAAACTATACACTATAGATGTGGTATAATTGTGGAAAAATCTCTATAATGTGTGCTGATTTCCAACTTACGACCCCAGGACAGCCAAAGGTGGGCAACTATAGCACAGATAAAACTGAGGTCTTGTCAGGAATTATGCCATGGCTTATTACCAGGAGACATATCAGAATGTGACACCCTAGAGCAAATATGTCAAACTCTTGCCGCAATGCTGTGCGCCCCCCCCCCTTCCCCAGCACCGATACAAGCCTGATGTCGCTATACGGCCCATGAGTCATGGGTGCCCGGTGTCAGCACCAGCACTGACTCCCCCCCCTCACCTGTAATTGCACAAAGTGATTACCCTGCTGTGCCTGCGCTCTGACATCATAGCACAGCAGGGTGCGATGACTTCACCACTCCCTCTGCTGTGCCAATATATTCAAAGCTGCAGGACGCTTGCACAGAGACTGAAGCAGCAGAGGAACTGGGGAGAGGTGAGTACTTATTTATTTTTTTAATCAGCGAGTTTGGTGGCCTAAGGACTATGGGGTGCATTAACTGGTATGAGGGCTGCATTATAATAATTTGAGGGCTATGGGGGAATTATAATAATTGTAGAACTATGGGGGCTGCTTTATAATACAAGAAGGACTATGTGGAGTGCATTATAATAATTGGAGCCAGAGGACAACGGGGTGTGCACTATAATAATTGGAAGACAATATGGGTGCACTATAATAATTGGAGGACTATGGGGTGTACTAAAATAATTGGAGGACTATGAGTCTAGTCTGTAGAAGTGGACTTGGGTCCTGACACATGCTGCTGTGGCGCCCCGCAACGAGTGCGTCACAAGGGAGTATTGCAGCCGCAATATTCTCTGACATAGCAGTGATATAGTTAACTCTGAGATCCAACCCTACATGCAACACCTAGAACAGAGGGCCAATCCTAGGTCCTGGTGGGTGGAGTGTTAGGATAGTGTGGCAGAACACAATAATCTAGACCAGAGAGGAGAATAGCCTGGGGTCTAGAGCAGAGCCTAGAACACAGAGCTTGGAGAGGAGCGGGGGCTCCGCACCCCGTGCGGGCCCCTGGGCCGTCACCGGTCGGGTGTCAGCACCTGAGGCCTTAACTACCGGGATTGGGCAGTATCTACACGGGTTCCCAAAAGACTCCCGTGCCCACAACCTACAGCCGGTTCACTGGTACCGAAGCTGGCAGCAGTTCACCTCTGTCACGCGAACCAGAAGAGTGGAGGACCAGCTTTACAGGAGCACCCCACCACCAGCCAGTTTCCAGTCGTCTAACCAGCGGTGTACCCACTGAGGGATCCAAGGCTCCCCAAAGAATCCAGAACGTACATCATGGATAGGGCATTGAAGCAGCCTCCCCGTACCCGACCTGGTATTCCTGGGCGACGCTGGCAACCAAGTTAGGTAGAAAGGAGGAACACTTGCGGATCTCTGAGGGACACTATCACTGCTGAGTCCACCCGGTCTACTACTCAACCACTGTATGCCATGTACTGCCTACTGGTTACAGTAAAGACCCGTTATAGAGACTTTCTGTGTCTGTGCTTCCTTATGAACTGTCCGTCCGCACTGAAAGGTAACCGCAGCTGCCGCACAACATCTTGAGCAGCTCCAGCCTCCGGGGATCACCGCTCAGCCTGTGGGGAGCGTAACATCTTGCTGCTATCCATCCCCCGGGGGCTCCGCAGCGTCGGTAGCCCTTACCGAATCTACTCATAGGTGGCGTCACGAATAAATTAAAACCCCTTTAATCTGTTCCACCAAGACGTCTTCATTTTGATCTGCACTACACCGGGCCCCACTACCGGCAGGCACGGTCCACCCGTGACAAGGAGGGAAGAAGAATCGCCTGTTTAAACCGGAGTCCCGGCCCACGGTGAGTCAGAAAATGGCGTCACGAACAGGATACGAGCAGGCCCGTTACCCAACGGGTATAATGTGCTTAAACTGGACTTTATTGTCTACAATTTGGACTTTGTTCGTCCCTAAAAGAACTTTCTCGCCTTTTCACCTTTGGGCCAAAATGGCGCCCAAGATGGCGTTCCCGCCACAAGAAGCCGCCACGTGCAAGCCCAGGAGTGAGTCAACCCCCCCCCTCATCGTGGGAGGGCTAAAGACAAAAGGCGCCAAACTCTTTGTCCACCCTGATTGCTCGAATCAACCATGGGGGCGGACCCCAAAGACTTTTCCCCCGATTGGACTACAAAAGCCCACAGGAAATGGGAGTGTCAGACAGAACTTCTTCACCAGCTCTACCAGAACGTCTTACCGGTTGAACGGGTGTGGTTTCCCTCCAAGGAAACAATGTCCAGCGTGAGACTCCAAGACCTATTGCGGGAGGTCGAGGCGGAGGCCAGAGCAGCCATTAGCCAACCGGGTCCGGATCCTGCCCTTACCATAGAAGGCAGCCCCGACTTCTGGCTAGAGGCTCTACAAGACCTCCGGGTGCGGTTACTAGAGACTGTGGAATGGACGGTTCGCAGCTGGAGTGCGACCCTAGGCAGAAGACTACACCATGCGATGCAGCAGAGCCGACCGGGTACCGCTACTCCAAGCCCAGACGACGTCACCAGCTTCTCAACAGCCTCACCATCGCCCACCACTTGTCCTGCTTCGTCACCAGAGCCAATCGACTGCATCATTCCGGTGGAGGCCGCAACTCGACCCGTTCCAGCGACTAATATCGCAACCGATCCCGTTCTTGAGCCGGAGCTCATAATACGCTCCACAGAAGAACTTGACCTTTACCAGGTTCCCACCGAGGAACCCGCGATATGTTTCGCCACTACAGAGACAGTCGCTTGTTTCGTCCCCGTACCGGAGGCTTCCCTTGCTATTGCCGAGGCCTACCTGTTAACCGGGATTGCAACACCTTTACCTGCGGAAACAGATGAAGAGGCAGGCAGCCTAGAAGCCCTGCAGGACGTCCCTACGGAAGGATCCGCAGCACCACCGCCCTGTTGTACAACGGAACAAGCTTCAACATCTCTCACCATCGAGCAGCCTGATGTGGTCATCGAGGAAGAGGTCGGAGAGGATGACGACGAGACCCACAGCACCGCTGAGGATTTCGACACCGGGTTCGCTTGGGGAGATACCGAAGGACTTCCTACCGGGCATACCGCTCAGGTACACTGGTCGGGTGCAATGCCGACACCTTCCCTGTGCCGTTCCACCGGGTGCCGATACAGACAGCCCGCCAAGTTCAAGCTTCCTGCCAAACCACCAACTCCACTACTCATCTTTACACCCCGAGCCGTAACGACGGAGATGTGCGCCAGAGACGACGAGAGCAGTGGCAAGCCCGAGAACGCGCCAACATGGAGGCCCGTGCCGAGGCTTGCCGCCAGCCGCCGCTGCCTGCTGAACTCCGCCGTGAAGGTAGAATTTCCACCTTTAATTTAAATACCGGGTGGGGGTTCGCTTGGGAGGTGGGTTTGAATGAGGAGGTGTTTGTGGGGCGCCGGGACGTTGAGTCAAACTTGCCGAGAGGACATCCCGATCGCGACCTATACCGGGGCGATATTATCACCTACGAGCGCTACGCTTGTGCAGATGGGTGGTTCGCTATCCGGGTGCGCCATCATGCTCCGTGCCAGTGATTCAAAAGACTTGAACTCCCTCAATGACTCTGTTCCCGTTAATCACTGACTGTGAGATCTTGCGGCTACAGCCTGGACTCTAGTTAAAGGACAGCCGACCGCACGCCGGGTCAGCACAAAGTGATTACCTGTTTCTTTGCTTATGTCACCAAAGCATACCTTTACCTGTTTTTCATTTTAATAAAAGTGTGTCATATATGTTATAAAAATACAAAAACCTCTGTAATGTGAGTAGTGTGACGCTTGGGGACAAGCTTATTTAACCAAGGGGGAGTGTGGCGCCCCGCAACGAGTGCGTCACAAGGGAGTATTGCAGCCGCAATATTCTCTGACATAGCAGTGATATAGTTAACTCTGAGATCCAACCCTACATGCAACACCTAGAACAGAGGGCCAATCCTAGGTCCTGGTGGGTGGAGTGTTAGGATAGTGTAGCAGAACACAATAATCTAGACCAGAGAGGAGAATAGCCTGGGGTCTAGAGCAGAGCCTAGAACACAGAGCTTGGAGAGGAGCGGGGGCTCCGCACCCCGTGCGGGCCCCTGGGCCGTCACCGGTCGGGTGTCAGCACCTGAGGCCTTAACTACCGGGATTGGGCAGTATCTACACGGGTTCCCAAAAGACTCCCATGCCCACAACCTACAGCCGGTTCACTGGTACCGAAGCTGGCAGCAGTTCACCTCTGTCACGCGAACCAGAAGAGTGGAGGACCAGCTTTACAGGAGCACCCCACCACCAGCCAGTTTCCAGTCGTCTAACCAGCGGTGTACCCACTGAGGGATCCAAGGCTCCCCAAAGAATCCAGAAGGTACATCATGGATAGGGCATTGAAGCAGCCTCCCCGTACCCGACCTGGTATTCCTGGGCGACGCTGGCAACCAAGTTAGGTAGAAAGGAGGAACACTTGCGGATCTCTGAGGGACACTATCACTGCTGAGTCCACCCGGTCTACTACTCAACCACTGTATGCCATGTACTGCCTACTGGTTACAGTAAAGACCCGTTATAGAGACTTTCTGTGTCTGTGCTTCCTTATGAACTGTCCGTCTGCACTGAAAGGTAACCGCAGCTGCCGCACAACATCTTGAGCAGCTCCAGCCTCCGGGGATCACCGCTCAGCCTGTGGGGAGCGTAACATCTTGCTGCTATCCAACCCCCGGGGGCTCCGCAGCGTCGGTAGCCCTTACCGAATCTACTCATAGGTGGCGTCACGAATAAATTAAAACCCCTTTAATCTGTTCCACCAAGACGTCTTCATTTTGATCTGCACTACACCGGGCCCCACTACCGGCAGGCGCGGTCCACCCGTGACAAGGAGGGAAGAAGAATCGCCTGTTTAAACCGGAGTCCCGGCCCACGGTGAGTCACTGCGTCTTTTGAATAACCAGATATTGCTCCCTAAAGAATCCTAGAACAAGACACATGTCAGGAGACTAGCAGGGACGATTAGGGACATAGAAGCAATAAAGGATAGCTATGGGCTGCCCTTATCTGGGCAGAAGTCATTTGGGATCAGTAGGACCTATGCAAATCTGATAATATTGACATCATCTGATCATTACAGGATGTCTAACTAATAGACCTAAGACTGATTACTCTTCTACAGAATATTCAGAGAAATGGGTGACATCATTCCATCTACTTTTTTAATAAGACACTTTTGATGATTGAAATAGACATGGGAAACACCACTGTGATCCTGTTATAAACAAGTGAAGTGTTTTCTTGTTTTCATGCTGTGTACATAGTTGGTTATATTTGCTTAGGATTCTTACATGTCATAGGGTCCAAGTAAATAAATGATGTACATTTTTGTGCATGGCAGTGTAAACCCATATAGAGGCCCACATGGTTTACTGTGTAAAGGGATATTGCGTATTTGATATGGGCTTCTGTATTTATAGTGCAGTGGAGTAGTCCCAGGTATAGACCCTCACAGTCTATTATTTTAGGGATATTGCGTATTGGGTATAAGCTGCTATATTAATGTGTTTGGTCCTATAGTGTGTTCTGCATATAGGGAAATGTCCTATTTTGGGATTTACCTTTGTAGGTATAGTTTAGTCTTCAATCTGTTCACATGTAAGGCCTAGTTCACATACAGCGTTTTTGCTGTGTTTTTGACCTGCGCATTTGCCTGCGTTTTATGCTAATGTATGCTAATCCTTTCCTGCTTGTTTGGTTAACATCAAAACCTAGAATGAGCATGTCAATTCTTTTCTGCATTTTTGCTATAATTTCTATTATAAAATCTGCAGCATAAACGCAGGAACCGAATCTGCCGCAAAAATGCAACAAATCCACAGGAAAATATGCAGAAAAAAACAGCAAACCTCCTGCCAAGAAAAAATCAACCCCTAGGATATGCTGCGGATTTGCTGCTTTTTGTCAAAACAAAAAACCTATATGTCTGGACTTAGCCTAAAATATATCTTTGAGTATTTAGTAAATGCTTAATGAGGACTTTAGAAATAGAAAAAGAAAACGTTCAACTTTCTCTAGGAGATAGCACCATTTCTGTCCATCGACTTATTTCAATTGTAGTATATGTATTTATTTGCATACATGATGTGACATTTAGTTATGGCATTACCCTCTGAGTGATCGACAGTTTGATCGGTCGGTATGTTCTCTAATGCTACTGTATGAGGCAGCTTTGTGTCTGCAGCATTGTAGGATAGAGATGGGAGATAGGATAGAGATGGGACTGAGCTAAAAGTGTGCTCCAATTATATTGCCCAGCTTCAGAGCGGAACTTGCAAAAGCTATTGGAAAGAAATTGTAAGCGGTGCTCATGTTCAGCCACCATTTCTAAACTGCGATGATGGCTGGTAACCTAGGCAACAAGCAGTAAACAAAAAAAATAAATTCTTTAATTTTTGAGAACTGAGAGAATTTTGAATAAATAAATCAATGTGTGTGTGGTGTGGCATTGACTTTTGCAAAAATTACTTTGACAAAATATTCAGCAGACCAGTGTTCTGAATAATTATTACTTTATACATTTTTTCTGGCCATTGTGACTTGCATCCTGCATTTTCACCATTTGTCTCTAATTTTCAACCCACTCTGAGATAATAGAAGGAAACTAGATGATGTAATGTCTCCCTGCTCATCAATCCTTTTTTCATAACCAAAAGGGAAAAAGCAGTATGGGTAATGTTATATATCAGTATTGAGCTGTCTGGATATGACTGAAGCTCTGATATGAGCTAAAAGACTTGTTAGGCTGCCTTCAGACTTGCAGATGCATCTGCAGCGTTTTGCAGATGCATCTGCAAGCATCTGCATGCAGACCGCGGCCCCTATGTTTATAATGGAGCGCACGGCGGTCTGCAGATGCTTGCAGACCGCCGTGCGCACCCATTCACTCCTATATGTGATCTGTGCGCAGGCGGATGCCTGCGTACAGATCACACACTCTCGTCCGCACCAGGGACGCGACATCTCGCGTCCATGGTGCGGGCGGGAGTGTGTGATTTGTGCGCAGGCATCCGCGTGCACACAGATCACTAATGGCGGGCAATGAGAGCGCACGGCGGTCTGCAAGCATCTGCAGACCGCCGTGCGCTCCATTATAAACATAGGGGCCGCGGTCTGCATGCAGATGCTTGCAGATGCATCTGCAAAACGCTGCAGATGCATCTGCAAGTCTGAAGCCAGCCTAAGGCCAAATGTGCCAAATGTGCCCTCCTGTGTGCAGCTGGACACAACTGCAGCTGCTAATGATTCAGGATCGCGGCTGGCAGGGAGCTAGCCGTGGTCCTGAAAGAACAGCGGTGTGCAGCCGCCGGTGTCCAGTTCCTGGATCCTCCCGGTCTGGGGCAATTGACTCACCGTGGCCGGGGACTCCGGTTTAGACAGGCAGTAGCTTCTTCCTCCTTGTCACGGGTGGACCGCGCCTGCCGGTAGTGGGGCCCGGTTGAGTGCAGATCAAAAGAGTTGAAGACGTCTTGTGGGAACAGATTAAGGGGTTAATTTATTCGTGACGCAACCTATGAGTAGTTCGGTAAGTCTTACCGACGCTGCGAGGCTTCCGGGGGATGGATAGCAGCAAGATGGAACGCTCCCCACAGGCTGAGCGGTGATCCCCGGAGGCTGGAGCTGCTTAAGATGTTGTGCGGCAGCTGCGGTTACCTTGAAGTGCGGACAGACAGTTCATAAGGAAGCACGGACACTGTAAGTCTCTGTAACGGGTCTTTACTGTAACCAGCAAGCAGTACATGGCATACAGTTGACGGGTAGTGGACCGGGTGGACTCAGCAGTGATAGGTGTCCCTCAGAGATCCGCGGTGTTCCTCCATTCTAACCAAGTATTTGCCTTTGTCGCCCAGGAATACCAGAACAGGTACGGGGAGGCTGCTTCAATGCCCTATCCAAAGTATACGTGATGGATGTTTTGGGGAGCCTTGGATCCCTCGGTGGGTATATCGCTGGTTAGACGACTGGAATTTGGCAGGTGGTGGGGTGCTCCTGTAAAGCTGCTCTTCCACTCTTCTGGTTCGCGTAGAGGATTTTTTGTATTTTATAACAGGTAATACACTTTTATTAATAACAGGTCATTATTTTACGCAAAAATAAGGCAGGTAAAATAAACAGGTGACACTTTTGCGAGCCCTACTGGATGAACCCTTTATTTTTATGTAATTGTGATTCGGGTACATTGTAATTCATTTTTTTTCGGTTTCTCTGTTCATCCTTTACCTCATATAAATCCTGTCTGCATTTCCTCTTTATATTGAGAGGTTTTTAATTGTGAGTTTGTATATATGGGTGACTTGTAATTTACATAGATCAACAAACCAAGGAATATAAATTATTCAGTGAGCTTATTATAGACACAAAATTTAGTGGTCATTTACCTTGAAAGATCCCTATAGACAAGAAATTTATATTTTTATAATTATTTGTTTACTTTTTATATAAAAAAGAAGGTTTTGTGTACTAAGTAAATGAGGATATTTAATTGTTTGGATGGGTTGAGTTGGTAGATCCTGGCTAAACAGTTGCTCTTACCTAAGACGACTGGATGGTTAAGTGGTATAAGAGGGAGGTTTATTCTCCGGAGGAGAGTTTTATGCCCCTGCCAGGGTTAGTTCTAATCCTGGTTTATCTTTTTACCAAAAATGTTTTAATTATTTATTGAAGAACATATGTGATTTTAAATACTTATTATTGTGTTTTAATGTATTTTTAATGTATTATAATCAATGTAATGGGCATTTTTATATGTTTGACTTATAGTGGGCGTTTTCACCGGAAGTGATGTCAGAGGGGGTGGAGCTTCATTTTTTGTGATTTTTTTTTTGATTGTTCCTGTGTGTATATATAACTGGATGTGCTGTTGAATCTTGATGTCCTGATGAAGTGGCCTGTTTGCCACGAAACGCGTAGACAGAATAAACAGAGTGTGTGTGTTACTCTGTTACTCTTATTGTGGTCAGCGCGGCTTCTATCCATCCGGTTCTATTTTCTCCAAGTGGATCCTTACTTTTGCCAGCCCGGCGGACGGTCGGCTGTCCTTGATGAAAGTTCAGGCTGTAGCCGCCAGATCACACAGTCAGTGATTAACAGGAACAGAGTCAGTGATTGAGTGTACAGAAGCAGAGTCAGTTATTGAGTCCAAGCTTTTGAGTCACTGGCGCGGAGAACGATGGCGCACCCGGATAGCGAACCACCCATCCATACAAGCATACCGCTCATAGGTGATTATGTCGCCCCGGTATAAGTCGCGATCGGGATGTCCTCTGGGCAAATGCGACTCTACTTCCCGACGCCCCACAAACACTTCTTCATTTAAACCCACCTCCCAAGCGAACCCCCACCCGTTAGACAGATTAAAGGTGGAAATTCTACCTTCGCGGCGGAGTTCATCAGGCAGCGGCGGTTGGCGGCGAGCCTCGGCACGGGCCCGCATGTTGGCGCGTTCTCGGGCTTGCAACTCCTCTCGTCGACGCTGGCGTACATCTCCGTCGGTACGGCTCGGGGTGTGAAGATGAACGGTGGAACTGGTGGTTTGGTAGGAAGCTTGGGCTTGGGTGACAGTCTGAACTGGAACCCGGTTGAACGGCACAGGAAAAGGTGTCGCACATGCACCCGACCAATGTATTCGAGCTAGCTGCTCGGACGGAGGATCCTCGTTGTCTCCCCAAGCATAACCGGTGTCAAGATCCTCAGGAATACTGTGGGTCTCGTCGTCGTCGTCTCCTTCTCCCTCGATGACTACATCAGGCTGCTCGATGGTTGGAGATGCTGGAGCAGGTTCCTCTGTACAACAAGGCGGTGGTGCTGCGGATCCTTCCTCGGGGACGTCGTGCAGGGCTTCCAGGCTGCCTGCTCTTCTTCTGTTTCTGCAGGTAAAGGGGTCTCAATCCCGGTTACCAGGTAGGCCTCAGCAGTTGCAAAGGAGGCCTCCGATACGGGGACGAAACAGGCAACAGTCTCTTGGATGGTACAACTGTTGACGGGTTCCTCAGGGGAACCTGGTAGATGTCAAGTTCTTCGGTGGAGCATGTTGTAAGCTCCGGCTCAAAAACGGGGTCGGCTGCGGTTTCAAGCGCTGGGACGGGTGAAGCTGCGGTCTCTACCGGGAGGAAACAGTCAATAGGCTCTGGTGAGGATGCAGGGCAAACGGTAGGTCGTAGTGAAACTGGAGATATCATCCGGTCCTGGGTTGGGTGTACCCGGTCGTCTCTGCTGCATCGCGTGATGTAGTCTACGGCCTAGGCTCGCACTCCAGCTACGGATTGTCCACTCAACAGTTTCCATGAGCCTCACCCGGAGGTCTTGCAGAGCTTCTTGCCAAAAGTCGGGGCTGCCATCTACGTTGAGGACAGGACCCGGACAGGGGTGGCCTATGGTTGCTCTGGCCTCATCTTCCACCTGTTGCATGAGATCTCGGAGTCTCAGACTGGCCATCTTTGTAGGAGAACCACACCTGTCTAACCGGTAACCGTTCTGATAGAGAGCTGGTGAAGAATTGTCTGACACTCCCACTTCCTTGGGGGCTTTTGTAGTCCAATTGTGGGAAAAAGTCTTTGGGGTCCGCCCCCCTGGTTGATTCGAGCAATCAGGGCGGACAAAGAGTTTGGCGCCTTTGCCTTTAGCCCTCCCACGATGAGGGGCAGTGGCTCACCCCTGGGCTTGCACGTGGCGGGTCCTCATGGCGGGAACGCCATCTTGGCCCAACGGTGAAAAGGCGGGAAAGTTCGTTTTGGGACGAACAAAGTCCATTTTGTAGACATTAAAGTCATTTTAAAGCACATTATACCCGTCAGGGAACGGGCCTGCTCGTATCCTGTTCGTGACGCCAGATTTCTGACTCACCGTGGCCGGGGACTCCGGTTTAGACAGGCAGTAGCTTCTTCCTCTTTGTCACGGGTGGACCGCGCCTGCCGGTAGTGGGGCCCGGTTGAGTGCAGATCAAAAGAGTTGAAGACGTCTTGTGGGAACAGATTAAGGGGTTAATTTATTCGTGACGCCACCTATGAGTAAGTCTCTGTAACGGGTCTTTACTGTAACCAGCAAGCAGTACATGGCATACAGTTGACGGGTAGTGGACCGGGTGGACTCAGCAGTGATAGGTGTCCCTCAGAGATCCACGGTGTTCCTCCATTCTAACTAAGTATTTGCCTTTGTCGCCCAGGAATACCAGAACGGGTATGGGGAGGCTGCTTCAATGCCCTATCCAAAGTATACGTGATGGATGTTTTGGGGAGCCTTGGATCCCTCGGTGGGTACACCGCTGGTTAGACGACTGGAATTTGGCGGGTGGTGGGGTGCTCCTGTGAAGCTGCTCCTCCACTCTTCTGGTTCGCGTAGCAGAGCTGAACTGCTGCTAGCTTCGGTACCAGCAAACCCAGCATTTGGATGCTCAAGTTCGGTTGGTGATGCACCGGGGGTAATGGTGCTCAACCGTGGTAAGGGTGAGGAGATGGCCGGTAGAAGGTGGCCAGGGGGCTGCACCGACTGTGCAACCCCCTCTCCTAGGTTGCAGAGCTGGAAGTCTGCAGAGGTCTTCTTCTAAGTTGCTGTTGCTTCTCCAGACCCGAGACTAGAACTCTCTAAGCTGGACTAAACTTTCTACTACACACTACCCTTGCACTCCGCCCACCAGGACCTGGATTGGTCCCCTCTACTAGTGTTGCATGTAGGGTATGAATCTCTGAGTTAACCACATAACTACTGGGTCAGAGAATATTGCTGCTGCATTTATGGCTGCAATACCCTCCTGTGACGCACTCGTTGCGGGGCGCCACACAATCCGGCCACATAGGCTCCCATTTCAGGGAGTGCCGGATTGCACCGGATCCGGGAGGATCCGGGAGAATCCGGGCGCATCCGGGATCTGGTAAATTGGGGAGATTTTTTGTGTCCGGAGAGAATAATCCGTATTCTCTCGGATTCCACCGCAGTGATTAAACCGGATGGCAGAGAGCTGCCATCCCGCTCCATCTGGCCCCATAGGCTACTATGGGGCCAAAAACCGGTCAGGGGCTGTCTGGTTTACACCGGATAGCCCTGGACCGGATCACACCGTGGTGTGAAGCCAGCCTAACACCCCTCACTATTTGGCATTCTCCAGGTGGTCATTAATCAAAGCAAGGTAAGGAAGGCTGGGGATGTCTCTGTTAGCCATGTGTTCATTAACAATCTCTCTCTCTTTTGGGTCAGACTCTATCAATGCCTAGAGAACATCTTCCCGACCCTGCATAGCAGCACAGTGGATTGGTAGAAGACGTTTTTGTTGTATTTTCTAGTAGATGCTTTGTGATTATGCTGTAACAAAAATATCCAATGTTATAAGAGGTGAGCAGAATTTTCTATAGGCATATATCTCTGGTATTCCTAGAGATGAATACATCAATTTGATGAAAATCTAATTTGTGTTAAGTGTTTTGGAATGCATTGAATCGGATGAACAACTTACTTTGCATGTAACATCTGCCACCATTTTACACAGCCAATTAGAAATACTATTGTAGTCTGTATAAAAGCAGAATCAGGAATTGCAGCAGCCAATTTAAAGTGAATGGGTAGATCCTTAAAGAACATCATATTTCACAGCTTAGCCATAGAGATAGCCATACACCTTCAAAGAAACTTTAAGGCTTTTTTCACATCTTATGTAACAGCACAGCAGTGAAGATTAGTGACTGAGAAAAAGAGACTATTATAATATTACAGGGCAATAGGCAGTCTGGAGAACACATGATTTGCCCCAAATCACATTTCTTGGATAAATAATAAAATTAAAATATTTTTGAAATTCTCCCATTTCTAGTTATTTTTAGTCTGAGATATATGGTATCATAGGATGTTGGAATACCTTCCCAACCATTTGATTATCTGACATTGTCACTCTCCTCTAGCTATAGAGAGAGGGAATTACCAGATAGGACTCAGTACTGAAACATTGGGGCAGCCACTGGGCTGATTTGCAGTAATATTTTGTCAAATAATATAGTTTGAAGAAACATAGATTATCCTAATTGGTTTTAAGTATTGAAATGTAAAATGTATTTAGAGTGTAAACTCTGCAGCAGTATAAATGTATTGTACAGTGACTTTATAATCGGGTCACAACAAACCACTAATTCATAATAGATAGGGATGAGCGAGTATACTCGTTACTATTCAGTACTCGCCGAATAGTACAGTACTCGGGCTACTCGTTACTCTGCGAGTATCCTTGCGATTACTCGGAAATAAAACGAGTACAATGTAAGTCAATGGGAAATGCGAGTAATTCCTCTGCTGCCAGACCCTATAAAGAGATCTGGCAGCAGAGGAAAGGGCTGCAATGGCCACATGATTGTTTAAAAGCCGGCAGTAAAAAGCCGCCGGGTTTTAAACAATGATTAAAGGGAGCCTGTCAGCTAGTTTATGCCTCCCCAGCTATCACTGTCTGTAGCTGGAGCTTTATAATACCAGTCTAATCATTCCTGTCTGAGCTCATAGTGTAATGTGAAAGGTGAAAAAAAAGCATTTATACACTTACATTTCCTTATGTAATGAGGCAGTCAGTCCCCAGCTTGGAGGATGGGGACTGTTTGGCAGGTTAATAGTTATCATTTCAGCCATGTTGGGAGACCTGATGTGATGTCACAACCATGTGACTACAATAGGCGGAGCTAAGTTCTCATAGAACATAATACGTTTGCTGGCTTAGCTTCCCCCACTATGGTCACATGATCATTACATCACACAGGTCCTTTAGCTATCCAAGTTAAAAGTGAGTTAACTATTATCCTGCCAGACAGTCTCCCTCCTCCAAGGTGGGGACTGAAATGTAAGTGTATAAGTACTTTTCTTTCACCTTTCACATTACACTATGAGCTCAGACAGGGATGATTAGACTGGTATTATAAAGCTACAGACAGTGATAGCTGGGGAGGCATAAACCAACTGACAGGTTCCCTTTAAGCTCCCTACTCGCTTCCCCGCAGCCTCCCATACCGATGCTCCGCTCCCCCGCCTCCCCACCTGATCCTAAGTTAGGACCGGGCAGAGAGTGCAGCACCAGTGAGCGGGGAGCGCAGGAGCCGGGTGGGGAAGCTGGCGGTGAGAAGACTTCACCGCCGGCTTTCCCTGTCTGTGCTGCGCTCACCGCTCACTGATGCCCCTTCCCCGCTGCCTGGTGCCCCCTCCCCACCTGATCCTAACTTAGGACCGGGTGGGGAGTGAAGCATCAGTGAGCAGGGAGCACAGCACAGACTGGGAAACCCGGCGGTGAAGTCTCACTGCCGGCTTTCCCGCCTGTAGTTTCAAATTAACAGCTGATTTAGGTCAGCTGTCCATTTGAAGTAGCGCAGTGCTGGCAGGGTTCATGTGAGTTCATGCTTGCCTGCATGAACTCACATGAACTTTCCCACAAGTGCACAGCTCTGCTACATCTCTGGTAGAGATTTTCTACCAGAGATGTAGCAGAACTAAGGAAGAACCCTGGATTGGACTACGTCAGACGGAAGAGGATTTATAATAAAGATGGAGTCTCTAAGTGTCTTTTTTGTTTTATTTCTAATAAAATATTTTTTCTCTGTGTTGTGTTTATTTGTAAAAAATTCACTAGAAATTCATGGTGGTCATGTCTAATATTGGCGTGACCCTATGAATTTCGGGCTTAGGGCCAGCTGATAACAAAAAGCTGTCCCTAACCCCTTTATTACCCAGTGAGCCACCGCACCAGGGCCCTGGAACAGTTGGGTTCAGCACCTGAAGATAGCGCGTTAATGAACGCACCATCTTCTGGGGTGGCTGCAGGCTGCCATTCGCAGCGGGGGGGGGGGGGGCAGAAAGCTTGGGCCTCCCTGCGCTGCGGATTCCAAAAATTATTATGCGAACAATATTTCCTCATATTTTCTCTAAATTACCTATATGAATTGCAGTCATTGTTATTTTCCAGTCATCTACTATTCTAGTATAATTGGAATTTTTATGAACAAACTGCCTATGAAAACAGAATATTTTTAAAAATAATAAACACTCAAAATGCATGTTCCAAATTATTATGCACAGCAGAGTTTTCTATCTTTTTATTTTTATTTTGAACAAAAAAATGGTCACTTGTGAAATTATAAGCATTATCAGCTTATTACAAAATTAACTCAAACAGTTTTCAAGTCAAAACTTTATTCTAGGTGATGTTACATTTGCACATAGGACCCCTTGTTCGAAAGAAGCTTCTGAACTCTCTCGTCCATTGAATTTGACAGTTTTTGGATGGTTTGTGCTTCAATTGTTTTGCATGTGGACAGAATACCCTCCCAGAGCTGTTGCTTAGATGTGAACTGCCTCCCGCCATCATAGACAATCCTTTTGATGATGCTACAGAGGTTCTCAATGGGGTTGAGGTCAGGGGAAGATGGTGGCCACACCATAAGTTTGTCCTCTTTTATGCCCATAGCAGCCAGAGATGCAGATGTGTTATTTGCAGCATAAGACGGTGCATTATCATGCACGAAAATGATCTTGCTGCGGAAAGTACGGTTCTTCCTCTTGAACCATGGCAGGAAGTGCTGTTTTAGAAACTCCATA
The DNA here is from genome assembly GCA_033576535.1 of Allobates femoralis. Classification (NCBI taxonomy): domain Eukaryota; kingdom Metazoa; phylum Chordata; class Amphibia; order Anura; family Aromobatidae; genus Allobates; species Allobates femoralis. Next base: position 398,875,172 of record JARQOC010000004.1, on the reverse strand, counting down.
TAGATTATGGAGTTAATCTTTACCCCTTCAGGGATCCTAAAGGGGCCGACAATCTCTCTCCCCATGATTCCAGCCCAAAACATTACTTCACCTCCTCCTTGTTGGTCTCTTAGCCGTGTTGTCATGGGGTGTCCATCCTCCACTCCATCCATCTGGACTATCGAGTGTTGCATGGCACTCATCGGTGAACAAAACAGTTTGGAAGTCAGTCTTCATGTATCGTTTGGCCCACTGGAGCCGTTTCTGCTTGTGTGCAGTGGATAGAGGTGGTCGACAGGATGGCTTACGCACAGCTGCAAACCTCTGAAGGACCCTGCATCTTGTTGTTCGGGGGACGTTTGAGGCACCAGCAGCTTCAAAAACTTGTCTTCTGCTATGACAAGGCATTATTACAGCTGCTCTTTTAACCTGACACAATTGCCTGTTGGAAAGAGTCCTCAATTTTTCCTTATTAGCACGCACACACGTGTGCTGGGAATCGGCTACATACTTCTTGATTGTGCGATGATCACGATGAAGTGTCTTGGCAATGTTGATTGTAGTCATGCCTTGACCTAAATACTCCACAATTTGTTGCTTCTCAGCAGCCGACACATCCTTTTTCTTTCCCATTTTGGCAAAAAATGTAGACTGCTTAATAATGTGGAACAGCCTTCTTAAGTAGTCTTGCCTTTATTTGGACACACCTGCCAAACTAATTTGTACAGGTATCTGCAATTGCTTTCAGTGATATAAAGAGCCCTGACACACATAACCATCAATGAGTTTAAATGACAAGCAAAAAAATTCTACCCATATCACTCCTAAACTCTTTTTGCATAATAATTTGGAACACAGTGTATGCCACTCATGTGAAACATTTATTTACAGCACACAAACATCAAATCTATTTATTTCTATTTACGGTAATCGTAATGAAGTTGATGATACATAGAAATTATCTCTATGGTGATGTTTCTGAATGTACATGTATGTGAGCATATGTTATGATGTCTTACAATTTAAAGAACCTTAAAGAGTATCTATCACCAAATCTCACCACCCCTTTATTTTGTCGTTGCTCACCCTGCACCTCTCTGCCCTGCACATAAGATGTAACCCGAAAAAGCACAATAAAGCCGGTATGTAAAAAAGATCTCCTGAGTGCCGCTGCTCTCCTCACTTTTTGTTTGCAAGATTAACCCTTCAGCTGAGCAACAGGATTTCACTAACGCCGCTGTACGACACGAGAGACTCTAAGCAGGTCAGTGCCCGGTTCCTTCTCCACTTACCATATTGGTATTCTCTACTGGGCCAGGTGGTCTCCAGTAGACTCGGAGTCCGGTAACCGGTGTGCTGTTTGGGCGAACCTAACGCTGGCTCCTCGGTTCCCACTTTGTTCTTTCCTTCCTCGCCTTCCAACCCCACTCTTGGGACTTGCAGGACTGCTCAAAGGCTGTTCAGGGTCACTGGCTCGGCCTAACGCAGCACCGACCACCAGTACATCTTCACAGCTCTTGTAGCATCTGCACACTCTAACTAACTCCATCCCCAGCACCAGTATTTATAGGGGATCTTGCCTAAGGGCAGCAAGTTGGGCTCCCCCTACTGTGCTGGGGTGGAAGGTGTTGTTTGTGTCTGTGTACCCACTGTGGAAACCCATCCATGATGTAGGTGAGTCTGTGGTTACCTAGGCAACGTTTTCATTTCTGTGGAACGTTGCCAGTGGCTAGGTGGCACTCCTGCAGTGCTCTGCACTAGGAAGACTGTTGCTTATTGTGCTCTGCATTATTCTTATGTCTCTTTCTTCACAGGCTCCTCTGCTAGCAGTCCGTTATCCTGGATCTCTATGGATATTCTGGATCCAACTTTAGACTGTTCAAGCCTCTCCTGAATTGCATGTGACCTTCCAGATTCTTCTACCGGCTGGATCAGCCTTGCTAGGATCGTACGGAGCTCCCAGGATTCTCCCTACTGTTAGAGCCAGCGTTCCACAGTCTTCCCATTTCTTCTGTTATGGTCTGTACGGGTCGCCCGTCTGGTCCTGGATCCATGGTATTTAGCCCTCCTGGAGCTGTGACGGTTTTATCCCTGTATAGGGGTTATCTCGCTGGTTGCTCCTCCAGGACAATTCAGTGTTGTGATCCAGAGGGTCCTCTCCTCAGACATTTTTCTTTTTGTCAACCCTTTCTTTAATAAATATCTTTGGTTTACTGAAGTCACTCTCCAGTCTCTTGCTGTATTCAGCTACCACTACTCCACCAGTGGGCTTAGTGAGTTCACCTTACATCTCCACGCCGTTTGGGTGTAATGTGGCACCCCAGAGTCCGTATGCCACTATGTCTTTATCTGCCTCGGGGGGTAGTGTCATACCTGAGAGCAACAGAGGGTATCCACACCAGGCAAAACCCAAAGCACACAACACCTTCTGCCTCCAGGCCTGAAAGGTGAGATCTAAACCCGGGTTCAGGGTGAGCTCCCCTATAAATTCTAGTGTGGGGTGGAGTTAGTCAGTTCAGTTCCTGACACGCTTGCGAGGCCAGGGTAACAAGAAGCAGGATGGAGATGAATGTAGGGAGTCAGAGGAGCCTACTCTGACCCTTATACTGGGGTCCCTGGCTCGCCCTGTTCTCGGAGGTACCCCAAAAGGTGAGGAGGTCAGAGCAACCACCCTAAATCCCTGAAGCTCCTGAGAAGCCTTAGGCACTTAGGTACCTCCACCCATGGACCACGGAACCCAGCAACCTCCTATGGAGAGGAAAGCAGCAGCTTCGGATCAACGTCTGCACTCTACAGGTCACAGAAAAGGAGTGAGCTGAATCAGCGACATCAGGTAGATGGCAGCCCATACGTGACAGTTCCTGGGAGGACTGTGGAGAGGACCTGTGGACTTGAGCAGTGCTAAGCTAGTTCCAGGTAAAGCAGAGTTCTGTACAGAGCAATACTGAGGAAGACATTCTGTGGACTGGAGCAGTGCTAATCACATCCCAGGAGAGCTAGACTTAGCTTGAGTGACCTGTAGGCAAGGGTCTGAGAAAGTCGAGGAGAGCCTGGGGAAGTAGAGCGGTGTCGAGCTCACCCCAGAGGAGTAAGCGCCAAGAAAAAGCCATCCAAGTGTCACCTGTTGAAGCCAAAGGTACAGTACTTTGGTCAAGTTGTCAGTGCTGACAATGTAGCACCCGAACCAGGAAAAGTCACTGTCATAAGAGACTACCCAAGACCCACCACAGTCAAAGTGGTGAGGCTGGTAGGATACTACCGGAGATTCATCTTTACGAAGATGGTTGCCCACCTGCAAGACCTCATGGTAGGTCAGTCCAAGAAGGCTAAGAACCTGAGTCCTCCATTTGAATGAGGCAGCAAAACAGAAGAGTCCTTCAATCAGCTGAAGTGGGCCCTGACAGGAGATTAGATCCTAGCCTATCCTGATTACAGCCAGCCATTCGTGTTGTACACTGACGTCAGTAATGTGAGCTTAGGAGCAGTGTTATCCCAAGTGCAAAAAGGCAGAGAAAGAGTCATAGCCTATGCCAGCGGGAAACTCCGTCCTACAGAAAGGAACCCAGAGAACTACAGCTCATTCAAATTAGAGTTTCTAGCCATAGTCTTGGCAGTTACAGAGCATTTCAAGCTTTACCTGGCTGCAGCGAAATTAACTATCTTCATGGATAACAATCCGTTGACCCACCTGCAGACAGCGAAGCTAGGTGCACTAGAGCAGCAGTAGATGGCCCGGCTGTCAAATTACAACTTTACTATCAAGTATCGGGCAGGCTGCAAGAACACCAGCGCTGATGCGCTGTCCAGGATGCCCCACTTGCAGGATGCCGGAGAAGACCCGGAGGTGCTGAAAGAGATAGCGCTACCGGCTTTTCACTGCCCTCATGTGACGCAATGTTAGAACTATGTAAAAGATCAACGTCAAGAAGCCACACTGAACCTGTTACCCCACCATGGTTGGACAGAGACTCAAGATAGTGATCAAGCTGTACATTTAGTTAAAGAACTACTGATGCAGGAAGGCTCATATCCTGGTCCAGATGCTCCACAAGAAGCCCAACAGCTGTGGAAAGAGAAGAGCAGACTGTTCATCTATGGAGGTAAATTGTGCAGACGTTATACCAATCCCAGAACCCAGGGGCGTAACTACAATAGGTGCAGGGGTTGCGATAGCACCCGGGCCCTGCAGCCTAGGGGGGCCCCAAAAGTCCCTTTGGCCATAGAAAAAGACTAATATTATTAAAGATTTGCAATAATTGGGGGCCCTGTTGGAGCTTTCACATCGGGGCCCCTGGGCTTGAAGTTACGCCACTGCCAGAACCCATGAGCCTGTCTGGCAAATAGTAGTGCCAAGACGGGATCTCCAGATGGTCCTGCAGGCCTACCATGATGGTGCAGGGCGTTTCAGGTGGAAGTAATTGGAGGTTCTGCTGAGAGAAAGATTCTAATGGGTTGGCATGAGGAGAGGCATTGAAATCTGGTGCTGAGACTTTGGACCATGCAACCTAAGAAGAAAAGATTGAAATACCCAGAGAGCCCCGCTACAGCCAATCATCACCAAACACTCACTGGCACTTGTGGCCTTGGATCATATTAAGTTTAGTCCTAGTAGAACAGGCCATGTCTATGCCCTTACCATAGTAGACCATTACTCCTGTTCTCTTTTAGTAGTACCTGTGAAGGACCTTACAGCCAAAACAGCGGCTAAAGAATTCCAGGCTCATTTCTGCAGGTCCCATAGTTATCCTGAACAGGTATTAATAGACCAAAGACCAGCCTTTGAAGTGGATATCTTTCAAGAGTTCTATAATATGCATGGGTATAAGAAGATAGGAACCACTCTGTACCACCCACAAACAAATGGAATGTGTGAAAAGATGAACCAGGTAGTTATAGATCTGCTGAAAACATTGCCGTTATAAGAAAGAAGCTTGTTGCCAGATCTAGTGGACTTATACAACCACGTTCCAGTGAGTTCCACCAATTGTACTCGAGCATATGTAATGAGAGCAAGACCAGGTAAATTACCCATTAACCTGGATATGGAAATAGTGAAGCCAGATGTAGACTCACCAGATTCTGATTGTTTGTACCAAGCCAGAGAAAGACAAGAAAAATCCTATAACAAGCATGCTACTGCAACTCCCTTGAAACCAGGTGAGCAAGTACTTAAGAGGAAGAGATGTACTAATAAACTTGATAACCAATGGGAAGCAGTACCATATACAGTGTTGCCATTAAACTTCGACAATAGCAAGGTGTACCTTGTCAGTAAAGACAAAGGAAAGACGTCAGCAGCAGTTTCCAGAGACCATCTTAAAGTATATCGTGACACATTAAAGTATCAAGAGAAAGTAACAGACATACCTCCACCTGTGAAAGCAAAAGAGGAAGAAATAATTCATACTGTGTTAGGAGACTTTCCAAAGACATGGATGCAGTATCATGGAGCAATAGTAGTTCCTATGTTAGCTTTTCCCCAAACAGTGGTACCTGAACCAGCAAGACAAGAAGAACCACCAGCTGAGGTATCAGAAGCCGCACCTGTAGAACAACAGGAAATTCAACCCCCTGCTAACAGTGAACTTGTCAGTCCCATGGTAAGACTAAGAAGACACTCTAGTATACCAGTGTTAAGTAGGCCTACACCTAGAATAGAGCCTAGTGAATCCACAACACCAGAAAGGAACACTAGAATTCAAAGCAGACCATCAGAAATGCCTGTACTGTGTACATCAACCCCTGTAGCAAAGGTCAGATCACAGCACGTTAAAGGAATTAGTAGTGCAGTTTAGATAATTAAAATGTAAATATGTTTTCTTGTTTTCATGTAAGAATGTAAATACGTAACTAAGTAACCACCAAGCGTATGCGCCTACAGGACTTTACTGTATGAACTTTTGAGCATTCTTGAACTTTTATTATCTTTATCTTTAAACATGAATCATTAAGCCATAGGACTTGTTGTGGCAAAGACTTCTTGTAAATATTCTTCATCAGCCAATAGTGGAAGGACTAATCACTAAAGTGACTGCTTTTTAATTTTTCTTGGTTTTTGTAATTTTTGCTTTTTGAGACTCTGTACATTTATACCCAAAGCACACAACACCTCATGCATCCAGGCCTGAAGGGGGAGACCTAATCCCGGAATCAGGGTGAGCTCCCTTATAAATTCTTGCCTGGGGCGGAGTCAGTCAGTTCAGTTCCTGCGAGGACTGTGAAGAGGACCTGTGGACTTGAGCAGTACTAAGCTCATCCCAGGTTTAGAAGAGTTCAGTCCGGAGCAGCACTGAGGAAGACATCCTGTAGAATGGAGCAGTGTTAAGCTCGTCCCAGGAGAGCTAGACTTAGCTTGAGTGACCCCATAGGGTCTGAGGAAGTCGAAGAGAGCCTGGGGAGTTCAGCAGTGACAAGCTCACCCCAGAGGAGTAAGCACCAAGAAACGGACACCGGAGACTGTGCAGGGCCTAACATCCCGGCAGCCAATACCGGAGGGTCGGGGATTCCAGGTCCCCCATCCACACCAAAGTGCCTGGAGGCAAAGCAGCATGAAGCGCCCAGGAGCAGCTGCCAGAGAAGTGTGGCTGGAGAAGGACTCAAGCTGCCTGTCATACAGCACACAGCAGTAGAGAGGGCTGCAGGTAAGCTTAAGCAGCCGCAGGGACCTACTAAGAAAGCGCAGCAGGGAAGTCTCAGAACTTGCCAGGTGAAAAAAACCCTGAGTTGTTCCCAGGTTGCTGGATTCCATCGATATCATCTGTCCTTGTGCCAGCATCACCAGTAAAGAACCCCTTGTACACTGAACCCAGGGTCACGGAAGCCGGTTCCCGACCCCTGTGACCCCCCAGAAACACTGCAGCCCGGTTCCGAGTACTCCACGGCCCTTGGGTGCATCATTGAACACAAATACTCCCTGTGTGAACTGTGATCCATATTTGCTGCTAACATTTTTGAACTAACATTGAACGCTATGTGCGAAAATCACTGCAACATATGCTGAAAGAATTGACATGCTGCAAATTTTTCCATGGAAAAAATGCACGTCATTTCCGCTGTGGGAAAATCTGCAGCATGGGTACAACACTTCTAATTTCCTATACATTTTGCATGGAATGCACTGAGGGTTTGACCGAAATATGCAGGAAAATTGCAGCAAAAAAACATGGGAAATCCACAGCATTGGCACATAGCGGTAAAGAAAGCATGATTCTGCAGTCCGCTGCCGGCATTAGAAAATCTAGCAGCAGGAAAATGGGAGCCACTAATGCCAATGGGCGCCACCAATGGTGATGAAAATGATTATAAATATTGCAATCTGTCCACAGGTTTCCTCCAAAGTCTCAAGTCCTGGGTGGTAGCCATGTGGCTCCGATTAGGCCTGGGTGGTGGCCCACATTCCCCTTATTAGAATGTAGCTCCGATTAGGCCTGGGTGGATGATAACAACTACTTACGTACTTTTTTTTATACTAAAATACAAGAGTAGTTGGTCACAACAAAAACAGCATTTTCTATTATTTACAGCCGTGTTGAATTAATAAATGGCAATTAGTCGGCATGATAGATAATGTTATATGGAGATTAACCAAGCATATAGTACAAAGGGAAAAGCCGGTATAAGATGTCAAACAAGACTTGGCATAATAAGGTAATAAATCTACATGACAATACTGGCAATGAAATTTATTTAAATGCACACTGTGATGAAAATGTATGTTACCCAGTGCTAAAAGCTGATCATTTCCTCCAGTTATTGCTCTAAACCGCTACATTGGAACACATTTGGTTCATCATCACTTTCCCTGTAAATATCCTAGTGATATCTCGAATACAAATCCTGCTGTTATATAACAGATCTTGCTGCTTCTGAAGCCTTCAATGTTTCTTTATTTTATTTCCCATTTTTTTGTGACGGAACATTACTTTTAATTTTTAACCTGCTAAATTATTCATCATAATTCAGGAAAGCAATATACTCTGGAATCTAATCTAGTAGGTGGTAGGCTAATAACCACAGCATGTCATTGGACTTCATTTCTGCTAATTAAGAACTACAAAGGAAATACTGACGAGACACGGTTTTAGAAGCCTAACTTTCATTCTCTTTTTGGTTATGTAGCTCTTATATGAGAAAAATTCATTACTATGTATTGTGTTTTTTTAAATTGAGCTCCCTGAAGTAGAAATAGAATGGATTTTTTCCCCCAAAATACTCCTGCCTGAGTTATATGGGGGTCAACAGCGATTCCAGATGTAACCCAAGGGCAAAATCAGTGTTGTTTCCAAAAAAGAAAACTTTTCTCTATTCTTTGAAAACTTCTCTATAAGATATAAAGATATATAAGATATAAAGTTAAATTGTAGAGTAGAGGGGTTTTCAGGTGTGTGACAGCGCACTGTGAGCATTCTCCAGACACCGTGAACAGGTGGTCATAAGATTTGCATATTTCCTGCTGGGGCTGCCACCAGGAATTTCAGGGCCACCTACTGGCAACATTTTTGAGCCTGCTGAAGACCCTGCTTAGCTTCCACCCCTCAAACATTCCACAGTCCCACCATACACTCTTGTAAAGCCCCCGCATATGCCTATACATATATATATGAAAACAGAAAAACGAAACAGCACAACTTCTTAGGTCGGGTGCAAGGCCCTCCTACCCCAATCTCTGGTAATAGTAATTAGATGAAAAAATGAAAGGCAGCACTTCCTCCAGTTTACTGCTTAAGGAAGGCTGCGTGCCGATATGTCGCAGTCCTAGGACCAAATAAACCCACATAACTTGAACTGGAGGAAGTGCTGCCTTTCATTTTTTTCATATATATATATATATATATATATATACAGTACAGACCAGATGTTTGGACACACCTTCTCATTCAAAGAGTGTTCTGTATTTTCATAACTATGAAAATAGTGGTTTCACACTCTAGGCATCAAAACTATGAATTAACACATGTGGAAATATATACTTAACAAAAAAGTGTGAGTCAACTGAAAATATGACTTATATTCTAGGTTCTTCAAAGTAGCCACCTTTTGCTTTGGTTACTGCTTTGCACACTCTTGGCATTCTCTTGATGAGCTTCTAGAGGTAGTCACCGGAAATGGTTTTCACTTCACAGATGTGCCCTGTCAGGCTTAATAAGTGGGATTTCTTGCCTTATAAATGGGGTTGGGACCATCAGTTGTGTTGTGCAGAAGTCTGCTGGAGACACAGCTGATAGTCCTACTGAATAGACTGTTAGAATTTGTATTATGGCAAGAAAAAAGCAGCAGCTAAGTACAGAAAAACGAGTGGCCATCATTACTTTAAGAAATGAAGGTCAGTCAGTCCGAAGAATTGGGAAAACTTTGAAAGTATCCCCAAGTGCAGTTGTAAAAACCATCAAGCGCTACAAAGAAACTGGCTCACATGAGGACCGCCCCAGGAAAGGAAGACCAAGAGTCACCTCTGCTGCAGAGGATAAGTTCATCCGAGTCACCAGCCTCAGAAATCGCAGGTTAACAGCAGCTCAGATTAGAGACCAGGTTAATGCCACACAAAGTTCAAGCAGTAGACACATCTCTACAACAACTGTTAAGAGGAGACTTTGTGCAGCAGGCCTTCATGGTAAAATAGCTGCTAGGAAACCACTGCTAAGGACAGGCAACAAGCAGAAGAGACTTGTTTGGGCTAAAGAACAGAAGGAATGGATATTAGACCAGTGGGAATCTGCGCTTTGGTCTGATGAGTCCAAATTTGAGATCTTTGGTACCAACCACCGTGTCTTTGTGGGATGCAGAAAAGGTGAACGGATGGACTCTACATGCCTGGTTCCCACCGTGCATCATGGAGGAGGAGGTGTGATGGTGTGGGGGTGCTTTGCTGGTGACACTGTTGGGGATTTATTCAAAATTGAAGGCATACTGAACCTGCATGATAACCACAGCATCTTGCAGCGGCATGCTATTCCATCCGAATTGCTTTTAGTTGGACCATCAGTTAATTTTCAACAGGACAATGACCCCAAACACACCTCCATGCTGTGTAAGGGCTATTTGACCAAGAAGGAGAGTGATGGGGTGCTACGCCAGATGACCTGGCCTCCACAGTCACCAGACCTGAACCCAATCGAGATGGTTTGGGGTGAACTGGACCGCAGAGTGAAGGCAAAAGGGCCAACAAGTGCTAAGCATCTCTGGGAACTCCTTCAAGACTGTTGGAAGCCAATTTCCGGTGAATACCTCTTGAAGCTCATCAAGAGAATGCCAAGAGTGTGCAAAGCAGAAATAAAAGCAAAAGGTGGCTACTTTGTGTTTCAAGATATTTTTATTGAAAACATTTTTGAAATAACCATGGGAAGGGAAGGAGAAGGGTACAGAAGTAAGAAAGAGGGGGAAGGAAAAACAAACAATCTACATATCATAGACAAAAAGGTTTGGAATCACTGTATAATACAAGGTGGCTACTTTGAAGAACCTAGAATATAAGACATATTTCCAGTTGTTTCACACTTTTTTGTTAAGTATAGAATTCCACATGTGTTAATTCATAGTTTTGATGCCTTCAGTGTGAATCTACTATTTTCATAGTAATGAAAATAAAGAAAACTCTTTGAATGAGAATGTGTGTCCAAACTCTTGGCCTGTAATGTGTATATATATCTATATATATCTATATATATATACCTATATATATATCTATATATATATATATATATATATATATATATATATATATTTATATACACACATATATATATATATATACACACACATATATATATATATATATATATATATATATATATATAATCATGGCCAAAAGTTTTGAGAATGACACCAAAATGATATTTTCACATGATCTGCTGCCCTCTGGTTTTTATATGTGTTTGTCTGATGTTTATATCACATACAGAAATATAATAGCAATCATATTATGAGTACCATAAGGTTATATTGACAGTTAGAATGAGTTAATGCAGCAAGTCAATATTTGCAGTGTTGACCCTTCTTCTTCAGGACCTCTGCAATTCTCCCTGGCATGCTCTCAATCAACTTCTGGACCAAATCCTGACTGATAGCAGTCCATTCTTGCATAATCAATGCTTGCATTTTGCCAGAATTTGTTGGTTTTTGTTTGTCCACCCGTCTCTTGATGATTGGCCACACGTTCTCAATGGGATTAAGATCTGGGGAGTTTCCAGGCCATGGACCCAAAATCTCTATGTTTTGTTCCCTGAGCCATTTAGTTATCACCTTTGCTTTATGGCAAGGTGCTCCATCATGCTGGAAAAGGCATTCTTGGGCGCCAAATTGCTCTTGGACGGTTGGGAGAAGTTGCTCTTGGAGGACATTCTGATACCATTCATGGCTGTGTTTTTAGGCAAGACTGTGAGTGAGCCGATTCCCTTGGCTGAGAAGCAACCCCACACATGAATGGTTTCAGGATGCTTTACAGTTGGCATGAGACAAGACTGGTGGTAGCGCTCACCTCTTCTTCTCCGAATAAGCTGTTTTCCAGATGTCCCAAACAATCGAAAAGGGGATTCATCAGAGAAAATGACTTTACCCCAGTCCTCAGCAGTCCACTCCCTGTAGCTTGTGCAGAATATCAGTCGGTCCCTGATGTTTTTCTTGGAGAGAAGTGGCTTCTTTGCTGCCCTCCTTGAAACCAGGCCTTGCTCAAAGAGTCCCCGCCTCACAGTGCGTGCAAAAGCACTCACACCAGCCTGCTGCCATTCCTGAGCAAGCTCGGCACTGCTGGCAGTCCGATCCCGCAGTTGAAACAGTTTTAAGAAACGGTCCTGGAGCTTGCTGGTCTTTCTTGGGTGCCCAGGAGCCTTTTTGACAACAATGGAAGCTCTCTTCTTGAAGTTCTTGATGATGCGATAGATTGTTGACTGATGTGCAATCTTTGTAGCTGTGATACTCTTCCCTGTTAGGCCATTTTTGTGCAGTGCAATGATGGCTGCACGTGTTTCTTTAGAGATAACCATGGTTAACTGAAGAGAAACAATGATACCAAGCACCAGCCTCCTTTTAAAGTGTCCAGTGGTGTCATTCTTACTTAATCATGACTGATCGCCAGCCCTGTCCTCATCAACACCCACACCTGTGTTAATGGAACAATCACTAAAACGATGTTAGCTGCTCCTTTTAAGGCAGGACTGCAATGATGTTGAAATGTGTTTTGGGGGTTAAAGTTCATTTTCTAGGCAAATATTGACTTTGCAAGTAATTGCTGTTAAGCTGATCACTCTTTATGACATTCTGGAGTATATGCAAATTGCCATTAGAAAAACTGAAGCAGTAGACTCTGTAAAAATTGATATTTGTATAATTCTCAAAAATTTTGGCCATGACTGTGTGTATATATATATATATATTATATATATATATATAAAGAGAGAGAGAGCGAGAGAGACTGAATGGCTGTCTGTATACACATATACAGTGCTGTGCTAATTAATTGGGACAATGCATTTTTTTTAAGTAAGATCATAACTTGGTTACCAATCAATGATTCAAACCAGTTTTAACTGCTTTGAAGAGGTGTGAGTGTACAACCTTGAGTAACAAAATGTGGTTTGACTGGTTTTAGTCAAAAAATAACAGCTAGCTGCTGTTTCAGTTGAGAGCTTGTTTCTGTGAGGAGTGGTTTAGTGTACTTTTTCTCTCAGTGTGATTCGTGCCTGTAAAAATGGATATTACTCCACGGAAGAGGTCTAGAATTATTACTCTTAATGAACACACAAGTCTGACTATAAAGAAATCGCTTCCACCATTGGTATTGGAAAATCTACCGTTTCAAGAATAATTCGCACATACAATGAAACTGGATCGTTTTCTCCAAAACGAAAAGGGAAGTGTGGAAGAAAAAGGAAAATGACACCAAGAACTGATGAATCACTTATCAGCAGGCCCGGACTGACAGGCGGGAGATTCTGGACTTCTCCCGATGGGCCGGTGGTTGTGGAGTGGGCGGGGCCACAGCGCCCGCTCCTCCAGCCGCAGGCCAACTTTTCAATGATTTTGCAGCGGCCGCCCGCCACCCGCCGATATGCCGGGTCTGGTGAAGGACGCCGGCCGCTACCTCTTGGCACACTGACTCACACCAGTAGGCGGGCGGGCAGCCCTGACAGCGGCTCTTAAGGAGAGCGCAGGCTGTATAGCACGTTCTTTGTGGGCGGAGAGAGCACACACTCTGCTCTCCCGCCCAAGAAACGGATCGCAGCCACCCAGGCTATTACCAAGTGGGCCCATGTGCAGGCAGTGGAGCTGGCCTGCAGGCAGCAGTCAGCAGCCTGTGACTGTCACAGTCATAGACTGAGTCGCCTCCTCACTCCTCCTGTGATCTGTCTCAGCTGCGGACCCGGGGGCTGCAGTGCGGGACAACAAGCAAAGCTAAGGCAAGATACTTTCACTTTTATCTGTCTGACGGTCTGACCTGAGATGTGTGGGGTGGGGGTGGGGCAGGGCAGACTGCTGTGTGTGTATTTGTGTGTGTGTGTGTAAGACAGGCAGCTGCGTGTGTATTTGTGTGTCTGTGTGTGAGACATGCTGCTGTGTGTTTGTATGTCTGTGTGCGAGGGCAGGCGCTGTGTGTGTTTGTGTGTCTGTGTGTGAGGACAGTCTGTTGTGTGTGTATTTGTTTGTATGTGTGTGAGGACAGGCTGTTGTGCATGTGTGAGTGTGTATGAGACACTCTGCTGTGTCTGTGTGTCTGTGTGTGAGACAGGCCGCTGTGTGTGTATGTGTGTCTGTGTGTGAGACAGGCCACCGTGTGTGTATGTGTGTCTGTGTGTGAGACAGGTCGCTGTGTGTGTATGTGTGTCTGTGTGTGAGACAGGCCGCTGTGTGTGTATGTGTGTCTGTGTGTGAGTACAGGCCGCTGTGTGTATGTGTGAGTGCGTGTGAGGACAGTCTGTTGTGTGTGTATTTGTTTGTATGTGTGTGAGGACAGGCTGTTGTGCATGTGTGAGTGTGTATGAGACACTCTGCTGTGTCTGTGTGTCTGTGTGTGAGACAGGCCGCTGTGTGTGTATGTGTGTCTGTGTGTGAGACAGGCCACCGTGTGTGTATGTGTGTCTGTGTGTGAGACAGGTCGCTGTGTGTGTATGGTGTTCTGTGTGTGAGACAGGCCGCTGTGTGTGTATGTGTGTCTGTGTGTGAGTACAGGCCGCTGTGTGTGTATGTGTGAGTGCGTGTGAGGACAGGCTACTGTGTGTGTATGTGTGAGTGTGTGTGAGGACAGGCCGCTGTGTGTATATGTGTGAGTACAGGCCGCTGTGTGTGTGTGTGTGAGGACAGGCCGCTGTGTGTGTATGTGTGAGTGTGTGTGAGTACAGGCCGCTGTGTGTGTATGTGTGAGTGTGTGTGAGTACAGGCCGCTCTGTGTGTATGTGTGAGGACAGGCTGCTGTGTGTGTATGTGTGTGTGTGAGTACAGGCCGCTGTGTGTGTATGTGTGAGTGTGTGTGAGTACAGGCCGCTGTGTGTGTATGTGTGAGGACAGGCCGCTGTGTGTGTATGTGTGAGTACAGGCCGCTGTGTGTGTATGTGTGAGGACAGGCCGCTGTGTGTGTATGTGTGAGTGTGTGTGAGTACAGGCCGCTGTGTGTGTATGTGTGAGTGTGTGTGAGTACAGGCCGCTGTGTGTGTATGTGTGAGGACAGGCCGCTGTGTGTGTATGTGTGAGTGTGTGTGAGTACAGGCCGCTGTGTGTGTATGTGTGAGTGTGTGTGAGTACAGGCCGCTGTGTGTGTATGTGTGAGGACAGGCCGCTGTGTGTGTATGTGTGAGTGTGTGTGAGTACAGGCCGCTGTGTGTGTATGTGTGAGTGCGTGTGAGGACAGGCCGCTGTGTGTGTATGTGTGAGTGTGTGTGAGTACAGGCCGCTGTGTGTGTATGTGTGAGTGTGTGTGAGGACAGGCCGCTGTGTGTGTATGTGTGAGTGTGTGTGAGGACAGGCCGCTGTGTGTGTATGTGTGAGGACAGGCCGCTGTGTGTGTATGTGTGAGTGTGTGTGAGTACAGGCCGCTGTGTGTGTATGTGTGAGTAAGTGTGAGGACAGGCCGCTGTGTGTGTATGTGTGAGGACAGGCCGCTGTGTGTGTATGTGTGAGTGTGTGTGAGTACAGGCCGCTGTGTGTGTATGTGTGAGTGTGTGTGAGTACAGGCCGCTGTGTGTGTATGTGTGAGGACAGGCCGCTGTGTGTGTATGTGTGAGTGTGTGTGAGTACAGGCCGCTGTGTGTGTATGTGTGAGTGCGTGTGAGGACAGGCCACTGTGTGTGTGTGTGAGTGTGTGTGAGAGGCCGCTTTGTGTATTTGTGTGTCTGTGTGTGAGGACAGGCTGCTGTGTATGTGTGAGTGTGTTTGAGACAGGCTGTTGTGTGTGTATTTGTGTGTGTGTGAGGACAGGTCGCTGTGTGTATGTGTGAGTGTGTGTGAGGACAGGCCGCTGTGTGTGTGTCTGTGTGTGAGGACAGGCTGCATGTGTGTGTTTGAGGACAGGCTGTTCCATGTGTGTGGGGACTGGGGCAGGTTGCTGTGTGTGTGTGTGAGGACTGGCTTCTGTGTGTGGTGGTCAGGGCAGGCTGTTGCATGTGTGTGGGGCCGGGGCAGGCTGTTACATGTGTGTGGGGTCCTGGGCAGGCGCTACGTGCGAGTGGGGGCTGAGGCAGGCAGCTACGTGCATGTGGGGGCCGGGTCAGGCAGCTGTGTGTGTAGGGGCCAGGGCAGGCTGCTACGTGTGTGTGGGGGCTGGGGCAGACTGCTACATGTGTGTGTGGGGGGCCGAGACAGACTGCTGCATGTGTGTGGGGGCTGGATCAGGCTGCTACATTTGTGTGGTTGACTGGGTAGGCTGGTGCATGTGTGTGGGGGCTGTGGCAGGCTGCTACGTGTGTGTGTGTGTGTGTGTGTGTGAGAGGGCAGGCTGCATGTGCGTATGTGTGTAATCCTCAGTATCTGTATTATTCTGTATATATAACACTGTACAGTACCACTTCTCCTGTCCTTTTTTCAGAGAGGTGGTTTTGAACTTTGATTTTCAGCATTTAAATGTTGCTTAATTTGATTATCCCTAATATGGAGTCATCACTTCCTTTCTGTACAGGTGATGACTTTCCCTTCACTGTGTATCTGACTGCTGGGACCCCACAATCCTGAGAAATGTGGCTTTGTGGATCACCATGTGAATGGAGATGTGGTAGATTGTACACTCTGCTGCACCATTCACATGTGGCTCTTCAAATAACTCCTTTAAGAAAGTGATGAGGCCACGGCAACTTAAAGGGAATCTGTCCGCTCCATAAAGCCCCCAGACTATCACTACCTGTCCCTGCACCTTCCTATTACTACTGTAACTATCCCTTTCTGTGCTAAATGTGCCCTGTGACTGTGTAATAAAAGCTTTTTATCACTCACTCATTAGTATGATAATGAACAGGGGGGCTACCATTGCTAGACCCCTGGGCGTTCTCTCTGTGTCCCATGGCCGCCTCCTGTATAGTCTATCATGCTCCGTGGGCGTGATGTTGACATCCAAATGTGCACCCCGGCCCCAGCCTGGCTAGCTCCGCTCTGCAGAATGGTGGGTATGACGCCGAGTGTTGTAATTTCCAGTACTCATCCACAGAGCTGCGCATTGCGCATGCTCTGTGGAGCATATTATGTTAGCTCATCACAGATATCATCACAGATGAGCTGACGTAATGTGCTTCGTAGAGCATGCGTACTGTGCAGCCTGAAGTCCAGCCTGCGGAGTGCCGGAAATGATGCATTTGAGTGATAAAAAGCTTTTATTACGCAGACACAGGGCACATTTAGCACAGAAAGGATAGTTAGAGAAGTAATAGGAAGATGCAGGGGCAGGTAGTGATAGCCTGGGGGGCTTAATGGAAGTGACAGGTTCTCTTTAAAAGCAAACTTCAATGATCGGGGCTAATGGGTGATATAGTGTGTGGGCTGGTGGGGTTTGTTTTCCAGGGCTGCTTTCTGGTCCCAGTCCGGCCCTGCTTATCAGAAATAGTAAAAGTAATGCAAGAAAAACTTGCTTTGTCCCAATTAATTTGCACAGCACTGTATAAATATATTACATTTGCACTGCTGGGTTGGCTGTATATAAGTATAGATACTGTCACGGCTCGCCAGAGTCTTGAGATCGCTCTGGGTCTGCTGGATTTTAAATGTAGTTAGCCAGGTTGTGTGACCACACCCACCTCCCTTTAAATAGCCACATGGTCCCACAGCTGTTGCTGATTTTAGAACTTCCCATTCTATGTGGTCCTTTGTAGTGAGCTATGGTACTGGAATTTCTGCTGCAGAGTCCCGTTGTTGATTGCAGATTGAAGGCAACTTCTCAGCGAGCGTCAAAAAGAGTAGACCCTGCCAATCTGGTGTATGAAGTCTGATCTGAAGGTGAGGAAGAGGACCGTGGAAGAGTACTAGATTGCAACATGCCCTGTTCCTGTTTGAGTGATAGGAAAAGGGTGACTGAATCTCAAATGGTGCATGTATGGCTACCAAAGATGAATGGTGGGTGGTATTGGCAGTGACAAGAGCGGCATCACCGTCACTTCAGTCTGAACCAGAAGATAGGCCAGAGGCAGGACCCCAAAATCAAGTGCACGAAGGTCTGACTGTTCCTGATAAGACAAATCAAGATGGTCCTTCCAGAATGGAGTGTGCCAATGCTTATGTCCTACCCATGAGGTACACTGAATGTGACTTCATCTAGCAGCGTATAATGCAGATGATACAAGCATGTGATTGACTACTGGCCTAAATAGACCCATTTTTGAAGAACATCAAATTATGGAGTGGCTTTTCTTATCCGATGGCTGGTGAGTTTAAAGATAGGAAAAATGTAAGGGTATGCAGATGTAAATGTAAGTAAACATTGTCATCTGCTATCTGAAGGTAATTTTAGAAAACATGAACTAAAAGAGCTCAGTGTGTGTTTTCTGGATGGAAGGGTTTAGAAGATACCTGTCATGATGGCCTCTCTTTCCTGGGAGACTTGTGACTGGTTTGTGACTGCTGTCTCATGTCTGTATTGGGACTTCATATTAAACGTGTTTCTTTCTTTTGGCAGTTGATGAGCTAATGTCAGTTTCTATTTGCTAGCAAGTTAGCTAGTTTTTGTCCAGGTGTGGCTACTCTGTGATTACTCCCATCCCCTTTTTATGGTCACATGGTTCCAGCATGCTTTCCTGGTGATTGAACTCATCCCTGGACAAGCTTCCTGAGGAGAAGGAATTTCTCTGGAGAGCTTACTACTGCTAAGCCATCTTCAGTAAAGGAGTGTGGCAGCAGGTGTGACATTGTTTGTTGTTCTTCTGTCTGTCTCACCTTCCCTCTTGTTGTTGTTATTGCAGTAATTGGGACTAGTGCTCCCACCAGCCATTCCCTATTGAGGGCTAACATCAGTGCCAGTGAGGGACTAGGTATCCTGCTCGGCGATGGGTTGAATAAACTCATATAGAGATGGTAGGGAGATCTGGGAACAGTGGCAGGTGAGTGCAGGAGGTTACCTCTCCTCCATTCCCTATGTGCAAGGCCCTCCACTGTATTTGTTCCCCCCATGTCTCCCCATCTGTTGTTTTGTGTTGTTTGCTGGACATCGTTGATCCATGCGTCACTGTCATGCACGGTAGCCAGACATCCCCTTTAGTCCAGTGTGAGAATATGTCAGGTCAGATGACAGTTGTGTTGCAGTTACTGAATATAAAAGGCCTTGACGGGCCAAGAGGGGGAGGAGTTGGCACCCAGGTTTGGAAGAGAGCAGTTGTGTGAGCAGTGGAGCAGGATTGTAGACAAACATCTGTGACCTGAGCAGAGAGGAAGATCCATGACCTAAGTAAAGAGGAAGATCAATGTTCCATAGACAAACCTTCATGGTCTAGTCACAGGCTACTCTGTTCAAGGTCCAGAGCCCTGACTTTGTGGTCAAGCCGCAGACTAATCTGGTCAAGATCCAGAGGCGGACCATTGCATCCAGTGTAGAGATATGGTATTGAGTCGGGAATTAAGCCATGCTTTTAAAAAAATACTATGGGTCACACCTTCCCACTGGCACTTGAAAGTCCTTGAGAGATGGCTCTGATGTCATCGGATCCAGACAGACGTTTAGAGACCAAACATGGTTCCCCTACCAGGCCTCTACTAGCTCTTCTCTGAATCTTCCCACCCGGGGTGATAGGAAGAATTGGGACCAGGTGTGTAAAGCTTGTCTCCACGATTTCAGGAATATAATTTGTGTAGGTCTTGGATATATGGTAGTTGCATAATCCTGTCTAACATTCTGGTGCCAGTGAGACTGAAAGGTATTTTTGAAGCTACAGGCTCAGCAGGGGTTCCATTCTGAGAGATACATATTGTCCTGGCTATTTAATTACCTTTTGGCATCTCACCATCTATGCCAGTAGGTGGAGGAATTCTATTTCAGACTATTACTCTGGACAATGGGTACCTAGCTGCATATAGCTGAATTCCATAGTCTTTACTCACCCTCTTTAAGACATATCTAGGGATTTATGATTGATTGGCATGTCCGGATATCACCCATATTCTTCATATATGGATTAAATATATATATACTGGTGATCAAATTAAAGAAAAATGTATGATCACTTGATTTTTTCAGACAGAATGTAATCTACTGTACATTGATCAACATTTGAAGGTTTTGTGTATTGGGTACACCATGCAACAAGAAGAGTGTTTTCCAAAATGACCAAAATTTATCAACTTAAAACCTTTATTTTACACAAAACGTGATGATCATAATTAGGGAACAGTAATGACTGTAGCACAGAAAAAGATTAAAACTAAATTTTGTGAAGGTTACAACAGTCACCAATCAGTAGGAAGTGTACAGGCCTTTGTTTTTAATGACATCTGTGGCCACAGGACATCACCAGTCTCTCACACTGCTCTGGTGTGATTTTGGTCCTCTCTTCTTCCAGTCTCTTCCACAGTTCTGTGATTGTTGTGGGTTTCTTGGCCATAACTGTGTCACTAAGGATTTTCCAGAGGTTTTCTATTGGGTTTGGATCAGGACTCTGGGTGACCATTTCATTGTTTCAATATTTTCTGTTTCAAGGAACTGCTTTACCCATTTTGCTGTGTGACAGGGGATTGTCCTGCATGAAAATTGCTGGCTGATTGAGTGCTGAACATAAGTAAGGAAACACTTGTTGTGGAAGGTTCTGATACACACTTGCAATCACTCTGCCATGTAGCTGTATAAGAGGTCCAACCCCTAGAGCAGAAAACATTCCCAAACCATGACACTTCCTCCACCACCTTTCACTGACTTCTTTATACCTTTTGGGTGTAACATTCCCCAGTTTGTCGATGAACATGTTTTCCATCATACCCAAATAAAATAATCTTGCTGTCATAACTAAAATGAACTGTGGACCACTTTATCTCTGTCCACACAACATGCTCCTCACCAAATGTGAGTCTAGCCTTTTGATTCTTTCTGCTAATGATCATTGCAGAGTGGGCTTTTTGGTCCAAATGCTCTTAAGCGTAGTGACACTGTATGACTAGACAGATGCTTACTAGGGATGAGTGAGTTGCGAAATATTCGTAATCGCTATACTTGTGTAATGAGTATTTTGTAATACTTGCATTCTCGTCCGAATAGCGAGACCAATGTTATTCGATTAGAGATAGGCGCTGCCCACACACAGCCAGCCATAAAACAAGCATTTCTGGGGAAGGTTGGGAAGGTGGATTTTGTTTGAGTTTTCACTGTATACAACAGCTTGCTGTACCCCCCAGTGAAACCCTTCCATTCAAGCAGCTCTTACCGGGGTGCCGACTTCCTTTGTGTACTGAGCGGGGTTGGTAATTTGTGTCAGATTGCTCAAGATCGCCACATCACACATGAGCATCAATGTTACTCACCGAGTAATGAGTATCACAAATACCCTACTATCCTTGCGAATAACGAATAGTAACGAGTATATTCTCTCATCACTAATCCTTACCCTCTTCACTGCTGAACTGAAAGTGTTCTCTAATTTTGATCAATGTTATTTTTCATTTATCTCATTTACATTTTTACTCTGTGTTTTAGAGTATATTCAATTTATGAAACAAAGTTAAAATACCACTATTTTACTTATGTAAGGATATTTTCACGTAGGAAAACACAATGACCTTAACATTAACATTAAAGAAATTGTGTGTTGTTCTCTAATATTGATCGCCAGAGTACAGTACAGACCAAAAGTTTGGACACACCTTCTCATTCAAAGTTTTTTTGGAATTTTCATGACTATGAAATTTGTAGATTCATACTGAAGGCATCAAACCTATGAATTAACACATATGGAATTACATACTTAACAAAAAAGTGTGAAACAACTGAAAATATGTCTTATATTCAAAGTAGCCACCTTTTGCTTTGATTACTGCTTTGCACACTCTTGGCATTCTCTTGATGGGCTTCAAAGCAGCAAATCCCCAACAGTGTCACTGTGGCGCCCCGCAACGAGTGCGTCACAGGAGGGTATTGCAGCCACAAATGCAGCAGCAATATCCTCTGACCCAGCAGTCATCTGGTTAACTTAGAGATCCATACTCTGCATGCATCACTTAGCATAGAGGACCAATCAAGGTCCTGGTGGGCGGAGTGCAAGGGTAGTGTGTAGTGGCAGTTTAAGTTTAGAAAGTAGTCTGGAGGAGTGAGTCTGCAGGTAACAGCAACCTAGAAGACCCTCTGCAGATTCCCAGCTCTGCAACCTAGGAGAGGGGGTTGCACAGTCGGTGCAGCCCCCTGGCCATCTTCTACCAGCCATCTCCCTACCAATTTCGGGCATCAAAATGCGGGCTCAAAACCATCCCGTGCCCATCTACAGCCGGTTTGCTGGTACCAAAGCTAGCAGCAGTTCAGCTCTGCTATGCAAACCAGAAGAGTGGAGGAGCAGCTCTACAGGAGCCCCCACCATCGCCAAATCTAGTCGTCTCACCAGCGGTGTACCCACCAAGGGACCCAAGGCTCCCCAAAGCATCCGGAACGTATACCCCAGATAGGGCATTCAAGCAGCCTCCCTGTACCCGACCTGGTATTCCTGGGCGACAACGGCAACTTACTTAGTTAGAATGGAGGAACACTGCGGATCTCTGAGGGACACCTATCACTACTGAGTCCACCCGGTCCACTACCCGTTAACTGTATGCCATGTACTGCTTGCTGGTTACAGTAAATTACCCGTTACAGAGACTTAAAGTGTCCGTGCTTCCTTATGACTACGTCCGTCCGCACACAAAGTAACCGCAGCTGCCGCACAACATCTTAAGCAGCTCCTGGCTCCGGGGATCATCGCTTAGCCTGTGGGGAGCGTTCCATCTTGCTGCATTCCATCACCCGGAGGCCCCGCAGCGTCGGTAAGACTTACCGAAACACTCATAGGTGGCGTCACGAAACAATTAACCCCTTAATCTGTTCCCACAAGACGTCTCTTCTTTTTGATCTGCACTCAACCGGGCCCCACTACCGGCAGGCACGGTCCACCCGTGACAAGGAGGAAGAAGCTACTGCCTGTCTAAACCGGAGTCCCGGTTACGGTGAGTCATCACCAGCAAAGCACCCCCACACTATCACACCTCGTGCTCCATGTTTCACAGTGGGAACCAGGCATCTAGAGTCCAGCCGTTTACCTTTTCTGCGTCTCACAAACACACGGTAATTGGAACCAAAGATCTCAAATTTGGACTCATCAGACCAAAGCACAGATTTCCACTGGTCTAATGTCCATTCCTTGTGTTCTTTAGCGCAAACAAGTCTCTTCTGCTTGTTGCCTGTCTTTAGCAGTAGTTTCCTAGCAGCTATTTTACCATGAAGGCTTGCTGCACAAAGTCTCCTCTTAACAGATGTTGTAGAGATGTGTCTGCTGCTTGAACTCTGTGTGGCATTGACCTGCTCTCTAATCTGAGCTGCTGTTAACCTGCGATTTCTGAGGCTGGTGACTCGGATGAACTTATCCTTCGCAGCAGAGGTGACTCTTGGTCTTCCTTTCCTGGGACAGTCCTCATGTGAGCCAGATTCTTTGTAGCACTTGATGGTTTTTGCAACTGCACTTGAGGACACTTTCAAAGTTTTCCCAACTTTTCAGACTGACTGACCTTCATTACGTAAAGTAATGATGGCCACTCGTTTTTCCTTACTTAGTTGCTTTTTTCATGCCATAATACAAATTCTATGAGTCTATTCAGTAGGACTATCAGACTTCTGCACAACACAACTGATGGTCCCAACCCCATTTATAAGGCAAGAAATCCCACTTACAGTGTTGGCCAAAAGTATTGACACCCCTGTAATTCTGTTAGATAATACTCAGTTTCTTCCTGAAAAAGATTGCAATCACAAATTCTTTGGTATTATTATCTTCATGTAATTTGTCTTCAATGAAAAAACACAAAAGAGAATGAAGCAAAAAGCAAAACATTGATCATTTCACACAAAACTCCAAGAATGGGCCGGACAAAAGTATTGGCACCCTCAGCCTAATACTTGGTGGCACAACCTTTAGCTAAAATAACTGCGATCAACCGCTTCCGGTAACCATCAATGAGTTTCTTACAATGCTCTGCTGGAATTTTAGACCATTCCTTTTTGGCAAATTGCTCCAGGTCCCTGATATTTGAAGGGTGCCTTCTCCAAACTGCCATTTTTAGATCTCTCCACAGGTGTTTTATGGGATTCAGGTCTGGACTCATTGCTGGCCACCTTAGAAGTCTCCAGTGCTTGCTCTCAAACCATTTTCTTGTTTTCTTGTGCTTTTTGAAGTGTGTTTTGGGTCATTGTTCTGCTGGAAGACCCATGACCTCTGAGGGAGACCCAGCTTTCTCACACTGGGCCCTACATCATGCTGCAAAATTTGTTGGTAGTCTTCAGACTTCATAATGCCATGCACACGGTCAAGCAGTCCAGTGCCAGAGGCAGCAAAGCAACCCCAAAACATCAGGGAACCTCCGCCATGTTTGACTGTAGGGACCGTGTTCTTTTCTTTGAATGGCTCTTTTTTTCTCTTGTAAACTCTATGTTGATGCCTTTGCCCAAAAAGAGAGAACATTCTTCCAAAACGTTTTAGGCTTTCTCAGGTAAGTTTTGGCAAACTCCAGCCTGCCTTTTTTATGTCTCGGGGTAAGAAGTGGGGTCTTTCTGGGTCTCCTGCCATACAGTCCCTTTTCATTCAGACGCCGATGGATAGTACGGGTTGAAACGGTTGTACCCTCAGACTGCAGGGCAGCTTGAACTTGTTTGGATGTTAGTCAAGGTTCTTTATCCACCATACGCATAATCTTGCGTTGAAATCTCTTGTCAATTTTTCTTTTCCTAGGAAGATTATCCACAGTGCCATGGGCTTTAAACTTCTTGATGACACTGCGCGCGGTAGACACAGGAACATTCAGGTCTTTGGAGATGGACTTGTAGCCTTGAGATTGCTCATGCTTCCTCACAATTTGGTTTCTCAAGTCCTCAGACAGTTCTTTGGTCTTCTTTCTTTTCTCCATGCTCAATGTGGTACATACAATGACACAGGACAGAGGTTGAGTCAACTTTAATCCATATCAACTGGCTGCAAGACACTTGACTAAAGAAATAACTCCCTTACTGTTATATGAAACCTATATACTGTATATGATTGTCAGAATACCACAGAGCCACCAAGGATAAGAGAAAAACTAATCATATGTTGTCTGAACTACCTGGCTAGAACACAAAACCTAGAACAATACACTATACTGGATGACGTTTAATTACCCGTAATAATGATTTTATTTATCAAAATGACATCTATAATTCATTGATAATAAATACTTATAATACAAAGAGTCGGATAAAAGTATCACAGCTCCAATCTTACAACAATGTAACCAACAAAGGTCAATACTAAAACATACATACATGTCAAAAAGAGGTGAAAAACTTGCAAGTGAATAATACTTTATACTTTGTATGACTAAATTATCAGGAAAATTTTCAACAAAATATATATATATGCATGGTGCAAAAAATAATGCAAAAAACACACGTATGTATAAACTAAATAGTATAGATATAGCGTGTAGTGTAGTCTATTCTTTTAAATTTTGTTTTACTGTTATATATAAAGAAAAATAAGAACCTTTAATAGGATTTTAGTGCCCTTTGTGGCTGGAGAACGTGGTCTCCCCTAATGATAGTGGTACAGTTCTGTGAACTCAAGCACACAAATGCTCCACATTTCTGTGTTAACAAAACATCTGCTTCAACACGTTAGGTTTTATTAAATTGTGTTTAAATTAATCCATTTGCCAAAGACTTCAAGTGGAATGGCATACATGGGCGAAATCTCTAGTAACATTAGGAACATCAGCCTTTGAATAAAAAGAGAAAGAACAAATAAGAACAGAATGAAAAAATATTGAGAGAGATAAAGATGTAAATAGTATTAGTTAAGTGACAGAACAGTACATAGACTTTTTTTAATATAAGTATCACATGGGTAACTTGAGATGGATGGTGTTGGAAGAAATAGTGGGGATCAATCAGACAAAGCATATCAATTCTTTTAGCATTTTTACACAACTTTTCGCCCATTCAAAAGTTCAAGTAAAAATGCAGCAAAACAACATATAAATATGCAATAATTCATGCTTGAAACAGGTAACAACATATAAATATGCAATAAATCATGCTTGAAACAGGTCAGTTGCTTACAGGGTTGGCTCCAGGTTTTTGTGGGCAGTGAAACAGTCTCAGTGGGCTCCTTTAACCACAATTATATAATATAGAGGCTGCTGGGCTGTATATATGTTATAAAAGCTGCTGTTGTGCTTTATATATTATATAGAGGTTGCATGCTGTATATATTTGGAGACTGGGCTGTATATACATAATAAAGAGGTTCTGGGCTGTGTATATTATTTGGAGGCTGCTGTTTGGCTCTATATATTATTTGGAGGCTGTGCTGGCTATATATATTATTTAGAGGCTGTGCTGGGCTTTATATATTATTTGGAGGCTGTGCTGGTCAGTATATAATATTTGGAGGCTCTGCCAAGCTGTATATATTATTTGGAGGCTGTGGCAGCCAAGCAGCAGCCTCCAAAACATATACAGCCCAGCACTGCCTCCATATTATATATACAGCATAGCACAGCCTCCATATTATATATACCGCATAGCCTCCAAATAATAAATACAGCACAGCCATCCATATTATACATACATCACAGCCTCCAAATATATACAGCACATCCTCCATACTATTTATACAGACCAGCATTGCCTCCAAATAGATATAGCCCAGCACAGTCTTGAAATAATATATACAGCACAGCCTCCATATTGTCAAGCAGCAGACTCCATAGGCCAGCAGCAGCCTCCATATAGCCCTACAGCAGCCTCCATATAGTCCAGCAGCAGCCTCCATGTAGCTCAGCGGCAATCTTCAGATAATATATAATATGGTGGTTCTCCTCCTGCTATATCTGTCCTGAGGACACTATATACAGTATATATACATACAGGGCACTATTTACAGTATGAATACACATAGCAATCTATACAGCATGTATACACAGAGCACCCTATATACAGTTTGTATACACAAGATACTATATACAGTATATAGAGGACACCATTTACAGTATATATACATAAAGGGCACTATATACAGTATATAAACACAGAGGACCCTATATACAGTAGGTATACACAGAGACTATATACAGTATACATATATATACAGGGCACTATATATAGTATATTATATACAATGCACTTTATCTAGAGTATGTATACACAGAGGACACTATATACAGTATATATACATACAGGACACTATATACAGTATATATATATATATATATATATATATACAGAGCACACTATATAGTATGTATACACAGAGGACCCTATATACAGTATATACAGTTAGGGCCAGAAATATTTGGACAGTGACACAAGTTTTGTTATTTTAGCTGTTTACAAAAACATGTTCAGAAATACAATTATATATATAATATGGGCTGAAAGTGCACACTCCCAGCTGCAATATGAGAGTTTCCACATCGAAATCGGAGAAAGGGTTTAGGAATCATAGCTCTGTAATGCATAGCC
>JARQOC010000004.1:398837505-398847981 GCA_033576535.1 Allobates femoralis | reverse complement strand
GGGGGCTCCCACTAACTTGCCAGGAGACAAGTGATTAAGTTAAATTGCATTAAAATCCCCCGCTATCAATTTATAGCCCAGTAGGGAGGGTTCAGTGTTTCCAGGAGAGTGCGGACATAACTGACTTGGCGGGAGTTCGGAACATAAACCGAAAGGAGCGAGTATAGGGCAGTCACACATAACGATGCATCAGCGATTCCAATAACGATAATGATGTGCAGAGATAGCTGGTGCATCATTTTTCATTTTGGTCAGGGCAGTTTCAGTGGAGTGGTGGGGTGGAGGCGGATT
Organism: Allobates femoralis; assembly: GCA_033576535.1. Taxonomy (NCBI): domain Eukaryota; kingdom Metazoa; phylum Chordata; class Amphibia; order Anura; family Aromobatidae; genus Allobates; species Allobates femoralis. Next base: position 398,847,690 of record JARQOC010000004.1, on the reverse strand, counting down.
GAAGGTTGTCAAAGAGAGAGTTGGATGAGAGGTGGGATGAGAGTACAGTGTGGACATGCTTTTCGAGAAGTTTGGAAGTGATCGGGAGCAGGGATATGGGCCGGTAGCTAGATGTAGAAGTGAGGTCGAGGGATGGCTTCTTTAAGATAGGTGTAATTGTTGCATGTTTGAAAGCAAAAGGAAAGGTACCAGAAGTCAGTGGTAGGTTTAAGACTGGGAAAAGTGTGGTGTTGAGGTTGGGGAGGAAGTGGGATGGGATGGGGTCCAGTGCACAAGTGGTGAGGTGCGATCTGGAGAGGAGTTGTTCAAGTTCTCCTTCAGTGATGGAGGGGATGAGGGTTAGTGGGGGAGGGGAGGGGTGTGGTATACATGGGGATTATGGTGGTTGGGTAGCAAAGATTTGTCTGATCTGATCGATCTTGTTGGTGAAATGTGTTGCAAAGTCTTCTGCAGAGATATGAGAAGTAGGAGGTGGTAGTGGGGGGCAGAGAAGGGAATTAAATGTGTTGAATAACTGCCTGGGGTTGTGGGACAAAGAGGATATGAGGGTAATGAAGTAATTCTGTTCAGTGGTGGTGAGTGCTGACTTGAATTTGAGAAGTGCTTGTTTGAATGCTGTGTAGTCTTCTTGTGAGTGTGTTTTCTTCCAGCGTCGCTCAGCAACCCTAGATGCTGATGATATCGGTAGGTAATGTGTATTTTGTTACTTTTAAGTATTTTGTATATTTGACTAAAGTTTTTTTAAACTGGACAAGGCATTGTTGAGACAAATTACTAACATGCCGACATAATATTAAATGTCCACAACACTAAGCAGCTTTAAATCAAACTACAGTGTTGGCCTCATGTATTGACACCCCTGCAATTCTGCCAGATAATACTCAGTTTCTTCCTGGAAAATGATTTCAATCACAAATTCTTTGGAATTATTATCTTCATTTAATTTGTCTTCAATGAAAAAAACACAAAAAAAATTGTCCTAAAGCCAAATTGGATATAGTTCCACACCAAACATAAAAAAGGGGGTGGACAAAAGTATTGGCACTGTTAGAAAAATCATGTGATGCTTCTCTAAATTGTGCAATTAACAGCACCTGTAACTTACCTGTGGCACCTAACAGGTGTGGTCAAAATCTAAATCACACTGGCAGCCAGTTGACATGGATAAAGTTGACTCATCGTCTGTCCTGTGTCCTTGTGTGTACCACATTGAGCATGGAGAAAGAAAGAAGACCAAAGAACTGTATGATTATGAGGAAGCATGAACAATCTCAAGGCTACAAGTCCATCTCCAAAGACCTGAATGTTCCTGTGTCTACCGTGCGCAGTGTCATCAAGAAGTTTAAAGCCCATGGCACTGTGGCTAACTTCCCTAGATGTGGACGGAAAAGAAAAATTGACGAGAGATTTCAACGCAAGATTGTGCGGATGGTGGATAAAGAACCTTGACTAACATCCAAACAAGTTCAAGCTGCCCTGCAGTCCGACGGTACAGTAGTGTCAACCCGTACTATCCGTCGGAGTCTGAATGAAAAGGGACTGTATGGTAGGAGACCCAGGAAGACCCACTTCTTACCCCGAGACATAAAAAAGCCAAGCTGGAGTTCGCCAAAACTTACCTGAAAACGCCTAAAATGTTTTGGAATAATGTTCTCTCTTTCTGGGCAAAGGTATCAACATAGAGTTTACAGGAGAAAAAAAGAGGCATTCAAAGAAAAGAACACGGTCCCTACAGTCAAACATGGCGGAGGTTCCCTGATGATTTGGGGTTGCTTTGCTGCCTCTGGCACTGGACTGCTTGACCGTGTGCATGGCATTATTAAGTCTGAAGACCACCAGCAAATTTTGCAGCATAATGTAGGGCCCAGTATGAGAAAGCTGGGTCTCCCTCAGAGGTCATGGGTCTTCCAGCAGGACAATGACCCAAAACACACATCAAAAAGCACTAGAAAATGGTTTGAGAGAAAGCACTGGAGACTTCTAAGGTGGCCAGCAATGAGTCCAGACCTGAATCCCATAGAACACCTGTGGAGAGATCTAAAAATGGCAGTTTGGAGAAGGCACCCTTCAAATATCAGGGACCTGGAGCAGTTTGCAAAGAAGAATGGTCTAAAATTCCAGCAGAGCATTGTAAGAAACTCATTGATGGTTACCGGAAGCGGTTGATCGCAGTTATTTTGGCTAAAGGTTGTGCAACCAAGTATTAGGCTGAGGGTGCTAATACTTTTGTCCGGCCCATTTTTGGAGTTTTGTGTGAAATTATCAATGTTTTGCTTTTTGCTTCATTCTCTTTTGTGTTTTTTCATTGAAGACAAATTAAATGAAGATAATAATACCAAAGAATTTGTGATTGCAATCATTTTCAGGAAGAAACTAAGTATTATCTGACAGAACTGCAGGGGTGTCAATACTTTTGACCAACACTGTATGTAACATAAGGTTAGGGGTCCCATCAGCAATTTTAATTCCATTTTTCTCTCTGTATTAGGAACATAAATATTAATCGGTAACAAGATTGACCCAACAATTTCATGTTGGAGTCTATCAGTTTTCTAACATTTTTCTTTAAAGAACTGCAAAGTTTGTTGCTAATAATAATCTTTATTTATATAGCGCCAACATATTCCACAGTGCTTTACAATTCAGAGGTTCGTATGCAAATAGTCATAAAAAACAATTATAGAAAATACAAACAGGGTCGTCATTATTTTTTTGCTTTAATTATTGTAAGAGCTTACAATCAACAATTGATGTGGGTCACACAAAGTACTGGTGCTTGTCTACAGCGATGGTCCAGTCATCTTTAGGAAATGGGTAGTAGATAAGAGTGGCATAAATGCTGCTGTATTTGTTCCGGGAAAAAAAATCATAGAAACTGCAATGGAACCTCCAAACTAGGGCTTCAATGCAGATGAGAACCCAGCTAAAACAGGGTCAGAGAGGGGAAACAAATCAACTAAGGGGGCTAAATAAATGATATAATAGAGTGCTTAAGTTTAATAAATACCTGCATAGTTTTGGCATCTCTAGATCATTGCAGTGGTGTCGCGCCTCTATAGTCCAATACATTTGTGTCAACTTCTAATTTCAAAAGAGTCTGAAAAAAAATAAGATTTTTATATCTTATAAATCTGAAAAAGACAATATAGATAAAAAGTTATATTTTTCCTGAAAGGTTCTGCTGTGTGAAGCAATATTGTATTTAGAGCTAGAGGGATGTCACTGAATGGGGAATAACACGACGTCCATTGAGCCTCCTTCATATCATTGTCACAAGAAAAACCAAACCCTAGTGCTAAGTGTGAGAGTCCTGGAACACTTGGAACTGATATTTCTCACTACCTACCGTAAACCGTTTTCCAACGAAAGTCATATATACCGAAGATTATAGGTACAATGTCACAGTAAAATGTAAGGATCTATCTCTAGCTCTCTCCTCCTGTACCTGTGTGTGCCTTGTATTAATCATAACTACCGTGTTTCCCCGAAAGTAAGACCCTGTCTTACATTTTTTTGGGGGCCAAAAGTGGTCCCCTGTCTTACTTTCGGGGGGGTCTTATATTGGCAGCCCCAGCCTACTCACATACACACACACACACCGTATATACTCATGTATAAGCCGAGGGTGGGAAATACAGCAGACCGCCACCCCGGTATACAGCCGCCAGCACAGGTATACAGCCCCCAGCAGTGTGGTACACAGCCCAGCAGTGTGGTACACAAGGTATACAGGCCCCAACAGTGTGGATACAGCCCCAGCAGTGTGGTATACAGCCCAGTAGTGTGGTATACAGCCCAGCAGTGTGGTATACAGCCCAGCAGTGTGGTATACAGCCCAGCAGTGTGGTATACAGGGTATACAGGCCCCAACAGTGTGGATACAGCCCCTCTCCTGCTGGCACACTGCCCCCCCAGCTCTGAGGCCCCCCTGCTGCTGCTTACATCTTACCCTCCAGCGTCTTCTTGCAGCAGCCAGCGCGTCGGTCCTCCGTTCCCGTCTTCAGCGGTCTCCCGGGTCATGTGACCGGCCGGTCGCACTAGCGATGACGTCATGCGCTGCGACGGGTCACATGATCCGGGAGACCGCTGAAGACGGGACCGGAGGACCGACGCGCTGGCTGCTGCAAGAAGACGCTGGAGGGTAAGATGTAAGCAGCAGCAGGGGGGGCCTTACATTAACCCCCCCCCCGGTTGTAAGGCCTTATATTCGGGGGAGGCTTTACATTAGCATGCCCCCCCTTTACCCCTAGTGGCCTTACAATCGGGGGGGCTTACTTTCGGGGAAACATGGTATTGTTCTTGTCTATGTATGCCCTTTTTCACATGTAAAGCGCCATGGACTAAATGGCGCTATAATAATAAGATCATAAAATAATACCTCAGTGCATTCTTCTTCCCCAAAGTAGGCCGCTACATGTAGCAATGTGCTTTCATCAATGCATCTGTAAAGGAAACTGATATTATCTGGGTGTTTCTATGTTAAACATATTCTCAGCTCTGGGACTCGCTCATGCTCCATTCACTTTCAATTGATTTCTGAAAACAACTTTACAAGTAGGTAAAGGCAATTGTGTTAGAGTCAGATAGTTCTCCAAACTGTCAATTAACCTACAAACCTATTAATAATATCCTATAAAAATTCTCCATCTGTGTCAGACCCATGTCAGACTCTTGGGTACCCTAGTCCTTTGTAACATTTATCTATAGCGTCGTAACATCCTATAGCTGCAGGACTTGATCGGTGCATAGATGACCATTCATCTGAATGTCCACCAACCCTACCACTTAATTTCCAGCAAAAGTGACTCAACCTATCAAGGGTCCTTTGAGACTGACATGAGGCCATTAGCCGATTATCCTGGTGGTTGCATTTCAAAAGTATCCCAGTATGATGATCCCAAATGTTAGTGGTTCCATTCTTTTGATAGAATGGACTGTGCTTTTCTTCCATTAAAAACACAAGATTTGTCCATATTTTCCCCAATGTAAGCTTCCAAGGCAAGCAACAAAGAATAAATCAGTAGTTCCTGGCCTTGGTTGTCAGTAGCATTTTCTGTTTTTGTCCTCGTTTTTTCACTACACATGCTTTGAAGGTCATACTGTAGAGCAAAGTGAAGAGTTGCTGTCAAATAATAGTTACATTGTTTTATGTGATATGATTCCCCATCATTTATACTTGCATTCCTGGCAGTTGTTGTACCTACTCAGTCTAGATAGGCATCCATTACTAAGTTGTCCCTTCCCATCAAGTCTTCCTCTACCTCCCAAAATTGAAAATCATTATGTCTATTAATTTATTTATGGCTCTATTAATTGAAAAGCTGGTGCAATTAAGGACAACTCAATAATACAACTTTGAAAAATGAACATAATTCTATTCCTTTGTACCATATTATTGAGTGTCTATTATATGACTCCTACATCTGTATTTATTTTTGTTGTACACCAGTAATTGAAAGAGTTGAGATTTTCTCTGACATGTTATTACTATTGCTGGCAGGGAAGCCGAATCTAGGCATGTTATATTGTATATATGACCATGCTCAGCATCTTATAAATATAAATTTGTTTTAGGTGACAAGTCAGTTGCTATAGTGATGAAAGTCTTAATAAAATAAAGTGCACAGCGATATCCTGCAAAATTCCCAATTGCTCACTATACCTCCATCTAAAGGATCCGCAACTAATGTTATATGAAGTGAAGCACAATAGAGTGAGCTGTGAGGCTGTCGTGACCTGCTGGATTTCCCATATATCTTCTATGGCTATAAAAAGTATTTGACCAATGATGACTTTCATTTTATGTAGTTGGAAAAACAACTTACGGTATTTCTCAGATGCTTGGTATCGCATATTGCTCAACATTAGTCCTCAATCTGTTGTACAATAAAGATTGATGTTCTAATGTAAAACACTGACATATTCATGGTAAAAAATGATTTAATAAAAAGACTGGAATCACTGAACGCACTCAACTGTAGTTCTACGGCAAAACGTATCAGGTGGCAATAGATCTCTTCTGCTACTTACATCATTTGTGGTCTATATGGAAAACATTACATATTGTCTTCTCTAAAAAGGACAGGGCAGCACAAGACAAAACATTGAACTTTCAATAGGTATATTCTAGATATAAACTAATATATGAACTTCATAAAAAAAGCTTTCTCCCACTCTGGAAGCCTCAGTCACCAACAAAAGAGAGAAGGTTTGGTGCCTTTAGAGTTTGTAACATGCTATGTGATATGAGGAATTAAAAAATACAAAATGCAGAATTTATGGACGCCTCAATTAACTGACCAGACAACAAACTGCAAAAATCTATATATATCACAATGGATTTTGCACCTATTGAGTCGCTCGCGCTGCGAGTCAGCGTGGTCATGTGGATACGACGAAGCATTGGCCGCGAAGGGCCATTGCGAGTCAGAGACTCGCTTTTAGAATCCGATGCATTGCATCGGGCCCAGCTAGTAGACAATAAATTGAATAAAACACAACGCATTTTTCTCATCAGTATTAACTGACATATTAACCTTGTATGCTCTGGGATGCTGTAGGTGCTGCCCATTCTACTTGGCCAGACTCCTTTGTTAGTATGATGCGGTAGACTGCATTCCTTGATCTGCTCGGGGAAACATCAATGCTGTCATCCTTGAAGCAGTGCCTCCAGACTGGGAGGGTACTATCAGTTGTGACTCCACTTCCTGCCCACCATCCCACATGTGGATCTGTCGGTGAGGACAATCACACCCACGCGGTGGGGGTTGTGCCTGTCAGCACAACCAAAGGAGGTAAGTATAAAAGCTGCCGCAAGTGTGTTTTTGCCTGTGGTAACTGATTGACACAGGAGTGCTCTCTGCTCTTTTTTCTCTTTTCTCCATACTGTGAAAGGTGCGATTCTGGGTTGCGGATGTGCTAAGCAAGGGATGTACGAAGTATATCTGGAAAGGAAAAGGCACTACATAGGGTATACACGTGTATAAAGAGTAATAAATTGTGGGTTTCAGTTACTCACCTTATGTGGTTGTGCAAGTCACAACCAACTAATATGACCTGTGATACCAATCTGATATCCTGGCAGCGATGGACTGCAACAGTCTCCCCAAAGACAAGTCCAGGAATTCGTACAAGTAAAGAAAGGGGGCTTTGAACCCCCGACCGAAAAAAATTCTACCTTATAGATTTAACATCTGGTACAACTGTGATTTTCCTGAAGAAGGGGTCCTGCACCTTGAAAAGCGTAGAAATAAATCACAATAATTAAATCTATGTGGTAGAATTTTTTTCGGTCAGACGGAAGTGAGGTCCAAACCCTCCTTTCTTTACTTGTCAATTTCAAGCAAGGAATATACTGAGAACTTCATCACCTTAAGAAAATATATGACCATGTGCAAGGGAGGTGAAAAATGCCTGAAAATTTTCTGGATTTGAGTGGTGGACCAGGGTTTAGAAGTTGTGGAAAAAGCTGTGAGAAGTTGCAGAGGTTTCTTGTTGCAGACAGTGCTAACCTCAGAGTAAAAGATGGTTTGAGGCTACATTCACACATTGCGCATTTTTGAGCGCTTTTTTACGCGCGCTTTTCCAAAATGCGCAATGTGCCTTGTATCTACCGGCAAAGTGAATGGAAATTCAATTTGCCATACAGACACAGCGTAAAGCTATGCAGTTATTTTATGGGAGAAAGCGCGGGCGTAAAAAGAATTGACATGTCATTTGATTTTGCAGTGCATTATACACTGTGAAATCAAATGTAAAAGAATGTGAAATGTATTAAAAATAATAAAGAATTTTATACTTACTAGTCCGCCGGGTGTTCGGGAGCCAGGAAATCTTCAGCAGGTATCGACCTGCAAGGGCCTGTGAATGCTGATTGGCCCACTCGCTTACATATCACATGACGTACATATCACATGATCGTGAGCAGCCAATCACAACACCCAATGACATCACACAAGGTCCTTGCAGGTCGATGCCTGCTGCTCCTGGCTCTGGAACACCCGGGGAAGGGTAAGTATAAAAATCTTTATTATTTTTAATACATTTGACATTCTTATACATTTGATTTCGCAGTGTATAATGCACTGTGAAATCAAATGGGGCTGTGACAGATGTCACACAGGGGAGGAGGAACAGGATTCTTCCTCCCCTCTGTGACATCACTGAAGAAGTAGCCCCGTAAAAACACGCGGTGTGTGAATGCACCACGTTTTTACGGGGCTTTTTGTGCAAAACACTGAAAAAAGTGCCCATGCAAAAAAGCGCAAAAAAAGCGCTATGTGTGAACCTAGCCTGACTGTTTTTCTTAGTGAGACCTGGAGGGTAAGTGATACCCAATTAACGTGTAATAACTGAAGTGCATTATTAGCCCCTGTCAGTCTGCAGAAGGCAGGAATGATAAGTCTGGATGGGAATGAGTGTTCCATATTGGTTCTTTCTCAGGCTGGTCATTAGCAGAGAGAATATATCTACTGGAGACTATTCTGAGTTCATATAGGGGAGCAAGTGAATTTCAGTGACCCACTGTGAAATATAGTAGAGGTCTAGTTGCCCTGTAGGCCTTGGACATGTCCTGCAGACACACTCCTGGATTGTGATGAAATGTGAGATGTGGACAAAATGGACAGTGGAATTGGTAGTGTGGCACCCCAGAGTCCGGTTGCCACGATAGCATTGCCTTCCCCGGGGGACCATGCCATGCCTGAAATCAAGGGGTCTCCACACCACGTAAGCCCACCACACACAACACCTTCCCAACTCTGGGCCAGAAGGGGGAGCTCTGAAACCCAAGTCAAGGGGAGGCCCCCTGCTATAAATTCTGATCGGGGGTGGGTAATGGAGTTCAGTTCCTAGGAGGACTGTGAGGACTGGAGCAGCGTAAGGTTCGTCCTTGGACAGAGGCTAGCCAGCATGAGGGGCCCGTAGAAGAGGGTCTGAGGAAGTGGAGAATTAGGCCTGGGGAGTGGAGCGAGTAGCTAGGCTCACCCCAGCGCAGAGCGCCAGGAGCGGATACCGAAGTCCAAGGCTGTGAGGACACCTAGCAGCCAACGCGGGAGATTCCAAGTCTCTCGTCCACCTCAAAGCCTAGGAGGCACAACAGCATTGGAGAGCTCAGGGAGAGGGGCCAGAGGAGTACAACCCAAAGAGGGCTCGAGCTGTCTGCCATACGGGTAAGAGACTGAACGCAGGAGGAGAGGGCTGTAGCTTAGCTACAGGCAGCCAGGACCTGCCAAGAGTAGTGCATCAGGGAGACCTGAGAAGCCACAAACTCCCCAAACTTTGTGAGCCATCCCCGAAGTCACGGAGCCGGGCCTCAACTGCTGTGACTTCCCAGGAAGGGCCCCAAAGTTCGGGCTCCAAGTGCCAATGGCCCCGGAGCACATCAGGTTTTGTGGCATCACAAACAGGATCTCGTGTCTGAGATTAATGGGTACTGTGTGTCAAAGACTTTATTTGAACTGTGAACAGTCGCCATTGTTACTCCACGTGGCGAGCGGGAAAGTGAGGGGGGCGTGTCATGGTGGGTGGGTCCTTGGGAAGAGCCCGAAAAGAGACAAAGGCCCATGCTCTGACGTCAGCCAATGCGACGCAGGAAGTCCTGCGCTGGAAATCCCCCGCATGTTAAACTCCCTGCCGGAGAGGCGGGAAAGTCTGCCATCACCGAAGGCCAAGGTCCGGCTGCGGTTCACCAAGATGAAGAACGATGTCCACCCCAGAAGAGGAGCAGCCCGTGGTGGGGCAGGCCACAGCACCCGACAATGCTGCCGCTGAGGACGAGCCCGTGCACGGAGCCACCGCAACCGAATCCATCCTCCCCTTTACTATGCCGAACCTCCCGGGAACCACATGGCTTACGCAATACTCTGGAGAGACCTACACCCTTAATGACTTTAAAGAGTGGATAAAAAGTGTGTTCGGAGTGTAACCCATGACGAAGGAGCAATGCTTAACCAAGTTATTGGGACACCTGACCGGTGTGAAGTGAAGTCCTGGCTAGCCTTCGACAAACGGACTGTACAGCAAATATTTGCCCGATTAAAAGAGGCCTTCGACACGTGGACGGCTGCCGAACTAAAGGTCAGATTTTTTGGGTGCAAGCAGGGGGTGCTGGACAGTATATGGAACAATGCCTTGAACCTGTAGGAGGCGCTGAGGGCTATAAAAAAGTAGATACTGACAGCGCCC
>JARQOC010000004.1:398744780-398825712 GCA_033576535.1 Allobates femoralis | reverse complement strand
GATTCATTTAGCGCTCCACAAGCCGATAAAAAAAAACCTTTTTTCCAGTAGATAGCAGTCAGTCAGACGGAGTGAGGAGAGGAGACTGACAGGAGTTGTGAAGCACCCTAGAGAGGGACTGAGGCAAGTGAAGAAAAATTAGGAAACTACAGAAAAAGGGGTTATCACAAATCGCCCTATAGTCCATCTGGGCACCGGAGTCCAAGGCTGTTATAAATCCAGATATAACAGAGAAAACCCAGACTGACCAGGAGGATTCAATCCACCTGGACCTCAGGTAATCAAGACCCCAAACCTGACCAAACATAGGACCAGAGACACAGCAGAAAGGTCCTTTCCGTTCGGTTGTGGAGTTGTAGCCTGAGATGGAGAGAAGAAGCGTCAGGTTCAGCTTGAGGCAGAACTGACCTTAACTACCACAGGCAATAGTAAAAGGAGGCCTCATAACTTTCAAAGGTGGATCTCCTAAACTGTACTGGCCACCTGGTTATGCTCTTGGACCGTACCTGCTACCCACCATCAGTAAATGGTACTGAAACAGAGACTATTGTGTGTGTGTGTGTGTGTGCTTGATTCACCGCAGCCGACTGGGGTAATTACACAGAGCCAAGGACTACTACTCCCCTCATTCACCCTGCTGCCCTGAGGTAAAGCTCAGCCTGTGGGGAGCTGTACTACCCAAAGCTGCTTTACTACCACCTCAGCAGACGGCTGCAGCGCTGGTAACCCCATTACCAGGTACCACAGGTGGCGTCACATATAATTCCCTATCCCAAACAGTTTTCCCATAAGCCATTGAATGTCCAGGGCATGGGACCGGGATCCAACCAGCCGTGATCCCCACTGAAATAGCAACCTGTCCCGGTATCCGAGTACCACCTACCTTGTCAACCAACTCATTTTATTATCCTGCTTTACTACCTGCCCATGTGGTGACTAGCATCATGACACGCCCCTCCAGGGCCTTAGAATACTTGGAACCGGGCTGTTTTGAGGCTTCATCAAGGGGATCACAGGGAGGGAGACCGGGCTCCGTGACCCTGGCGGTGTCATTAAAAGTTTGGTGTGGATGGCTCTCCCTCTTAGGGAAGGGTATTTGGCATGGAGGGTTCATTCTGCAAAGGAAGACTGGACCTGGGGATACTTGTTAATTTTATGTGACGCCACCCGCAGGTTGCGGCTATAGATGGCCGCTACTGCTCGACAAGGTTCCTAAGGGCTGATGGTTGGGAGGCAGCAATGTTCTCATGCCCTCTACGGGTAGGGCTGACTCCGTAGGGTGACCAAAGACACCTAAGTGAGTTGGTAGTTGTGTTTCTAGTGCTTTAGATGCATTAAGAAAGTTCACAGACACAGTGGGCTGCAGTCTTCAGTTCTTTTACTCACAGTCTTTGTGCAGCAGCCCGCTGAACACTGGGTTCTCGGAGGCAGGAGTCCAGTAGTAGGATAGTACATTACTGGCACCCCTTCTCTGTCCTCTCCAGGCCGTCTCACACAGCGCTTGCCTGTTCTGTCCTGCCTTGTGCCTCGCCACACAGAGCTCTGAGCCAGTGACTGTCGGCCTTTCTTAGAGGTTCCCGTGCAGTGTCTCCTCTTAGCCCTATGGTTGCCACCTTTTTAGCAGATGTGTGTGGTTGTCGACCATGTCACCTTGAAAGTGCCACAGCCTCCGGGTTGCTAGCTGAGCCTGGTCTTCTCCACTAGTCTTTTGGGTTCCCGGTGACCCTTGCGGCCTAGTCCCTCCACTTGCCTGCACTTAACAATGGATACGAGAACCACGGTTGGATTGCTCACTTCCCATGCCTCTGGGACTCCCTCTTCCTCCAGGAGCCACTTGGGTGATGTTCTGCTCTAGGGTTCGGCCTAAGGATGAGATCCCACTTGCTCCACTCCTCTGGACACTTTTCAGGGGTACGTTCTCTAGCTTCCCTCCAACTTGACCTTGGTACTCAATGGTCTCTCCTCAGCTGTTCTACCGCCTCTCTTCCGTTCAAATGCCTCTTCTCAGCTGTTCTACTGCCGTCTCCTACATTCTAGATCTTTCCCACTCTTTTTATACCCATTGTCACATGTCCCAAGTCCTCTACGTGTGTTCCTCCTGACCTGCTCCCTCTAACTACTTCCTTTACCACCCAACCCCACTACAATCATTCCTAGTGCGATCTGGGTATCCTGCTACTGGTCTGTACCCCTCTTACCAGTGAGTGGGATACTACACCTTACCAGGGGTGTAGTACCTCTGTGGCAACAGGATCTGCAACGGCGCCACAATCATACAGCTCTTCCTATTGAGAAGACACTAACCTAGCTGAGTATGTATGTGTATGGGGGATTCTAGAAAGATAGCTGTCAGATGAAAGCTTATTCTAATCTGTATGAGCACTTTAAGGCCAAGCAAGGACATGTGATCATAAATTACACTTATATTTTGCCAACGTTGCATATCTTGTATCTATACCAACTGCATGATGAGCAGAGAAATTGAATCTTCCAATAGATTTGGCACCAATTTATTCCATTATTGAAATACACATTCATGTAAGTCCAAGTATGCATGTTTATGGAAGATTGTGCAGGATTGCTATATACGGCCAGCTTAAACACAGTTTCATTAATTTGGCAAATTGAGTGACAACAGTTAAAAAATTCAATCTGTAAAGCATTCTTAGCATTGTCCTTGGCTGATCCCAATAACATTGTTACCCAGCCTCCTCATTTGTATGTGCTTTATAAAATTTATGGATTAACAGCAGTTTCCCCGAAATAGTGTTAAATGTTTTTTATCACTTAAAATAGCTATATATATATATAAAAAGCAAAAAACGAAACAGCACAGTCACACACAGTCGGGTGCAAAGCCCTCCTACCACTTCACTGGTACTTATATAGATGAAAAAACGAAAGGCAGCACTTCCTTCAAAAAATCCATGTGGGTTTTATTTGTCCTAGGACTGCAACGTTTCGGCGTTCAGCCTTTTTCAAGCAGTCAAAAAAGCAGTGAAAAAGGCTGAACGCCGAAACGTTGCAGTCCTAGGACAAATAAAACCCACATGGATTTTTTGAAGGAAGTGCTGCCTTTCGTTTTTTCATCTATATATATATATATATATATATATATATATATATACAGTATAGATTATAGTCTGCCCTTACTTATCCATCTACCTACAGATCCTATTCACAGACTATAAACTGCAGTCTATTAAATGTCTGCCAACACCGCTCTGTGACCAGAACAAATTCATTATTACTACGATGTTGCAATATTTCTATCTAAGCAGGTTCCAAATCTATTCTGTAACATCCCTCTCGAGCTGAGGAAGAAGGGGGTAGTAACATTTAATAAACATTGATTAGAAATATTTAAAATGCAAAGTGTATGTTTTAATCAAATTTGGTAAACATGACATGATGGGAATTGTAGCAGTCCATGGAGACAGTTTTGTGCGTACCATGCTTGGATGCACTAGCTCAGCAGCTGTGTGTCCCTGGAAGCTATTTTGAAATGTTAAATGCATATTTTAACTTGAATGTTAAATCACAGGAGATGTTTTTTTTCCTCGTTCATTTTATATTAAGGGCCTGTGGTCATTGGAAGAAAAATGAGATAGGTATTACATATTAACTGATTTGTGGCTAATAATTTGTTTACCAGTATGTTTTATATTCTTTATAAATGTGCTTGTCTAAAGATTACTGTCGTTAGGTACGAGACAAATTCAGTGCTTTTACATCACACATCAGTGAGCGTGTAAATAATATGACACCATTTGCTCATTGTTAAAGTGAAACTTCACCTTTTAGCACAATGTCAGTTTTAGGTGCTCCATTTTGAGCTGATTATAGGGTTAGTCCGAGGCCAGCAACGTTTTTTCAACTTCCTATCTAATTTATCCCTATAGTCTAAGCTATTTTCTCATATACTTCCTTTAATAATTCCCTCTGAACGCTATCTAACAGCTATTATTTATTTATTTTCAATTTCCTGTCTGGTGACATACGTGTGAGTGCCCCAGTGCATGCTGGGATTCTCACACAGAACGTCATCAAGCAGGATGACAGGCCGTGGGCACTTCCTCAGCCCATCCCTAAAAGAGAGGACTATGGTGCTGGTTTCAGGGGTGGGGCTGTCACGATATGTCATCGGGCAGGAGATAGAAAAAAAGCAATAGCTGTTAGCATAGCGAGGGAACTGTAGGGAATTATTAAAGGAAGTATGCTTAGAAAATAAGATGTATACTTAGACAACAAGCACGAGAGGCAGTATGGCAGCTTCTTCCATGCTGTGTTATCCTGGAGCTCATATAATGTGACATACACTAGTTGTTTCTATTGCATATGCAATGGGTACTGAAAGTATTCAGACCCTTTTCCATTTTTCACTCTTTGTTTCATTGCAGCCATTTGGTAAATTAAAAAAACTTCACTTTTTTTCTCATTAATGTACACTCTGCACCCCATCTTGACTAAAAAAAACAGAAATGTAGACATTTTTGCAAATGTATTAAAAAAGAAAAACTGAAATATCACAGTAATAAGTATTCAGAACCTTTGCTCAGGCATTCATATTTAAGTCACATGCTGTCCATTTCCTTTGTGATCCTCCTTGAGATGGTTCTACTCCTTCATTGGAGTCCAGCTGTGTTTTATTAAACTGATAGGACTTGATTTGGAAAGGCACACACCTGTCTGTATAAGACTTCACAGCTCACAGTGCATGTCAGACCAAATGAGAATCATGAGATCAAAAGAACTGCCCAAGGAGCTCAGAGGCAGAATTGTGGCAAGGCACAGATCTGGCCACGGTAACAAAAGGATTTCTGCAGTACTCAAGGTTTCTTAGAGCACAGTAGCTTCCATAATCCTTAAATGGAAAACATTTGAGAGCACCAGAAGTCTTTCTAGACCTGACTGTCCAGCCAAATTGAGCAATCGAGGTAGAAGAGGCTTGGTGAAAGAGGTAAAGAACCCCAAGATCACTGTGGCTGAGCTCCAGAGATGCAGTATGGAAATGGGAGAAAGTTCCACAAAGTCAGCTATTACTGCAGCCCTTCACCAGACGGTCCTTTATGGCAGAGTGGCCCGACAGAAGCCTCTACTCAGTGCAAGATATATGACAGCCTGCAAAGGGCTTACAAAAAACTAATGAAGGACTCACAGACTATGAGAAATAAGATTCTCTGGTTTGATGAGATGGAGATAGAACTTTTTAGTGATAATTCTAAGTGGTATGTGTGGAGAAAACCAGGCACTGCTCATCACCTGACCAGTACAATCCCAACAGTGAAACATGGTGGTGACAGCATCATGCTATGGGAGAGTCTTTCAGCTGCGGGGACAGGATGACTGGTTGTAATTGAAAGAAACATGAATGTGGCAAAGTACAGAGATATGCTGGATGAAAACCTCTTCCAGAGTGCTGTGGACCTCACACTTGGCCGAAGGTTCACCTTCCAACAAGACAATGACCCTAAGCACACAGCTAAAATAACAAAGGAATAGCTTCAGAACAATTATGTGACCATTCTTGACTGGCCCAGCCAGAGCCCTGACTTAAACCCAATTGAGAATCTCTGCAAAAACCTGAAAATGGCTGTCCTCCAACGTTCACCATCCAACCTGACGGAACTGGAGAGGATCTGCAAGGAAGAATGGCAGAAGACCCCCAAATCCAGGTGTGAAAAACTTGTTGCATCATTCCCAAGAAGACTCATGGCTGTACTAGCTCAGATGGGTTCTTCTTTCAATACTAAATAAAGGGTCTGAATTTTTATGACCATGTGATACTTAAATTTTTGTTTTTTAATAAATTTGCACAAATATCTATATTTCTGTTTTTTCCAGTGAAGCTGGGTGCAGAGTGTACATTAATGAGAAAAAAAATGAACTTTGAATTTACCAAATGGCTGCAATGAAACAAAGAGTGAAAAATGTAAAGGGTCTGAATACTTTCTGTACCCATTATATTGTCCTACTGGGAGGTCAATGAAAATGAGTTGAATGAGGACGGACACGTCTAGTCAGAATGTTGCTAAAAGTACATAACTTGCATCTTTGTGCTTACATGACCTCCAATCTTCCCATTTGCACAGGAGAATCCTGAAAGTGTGCAGTCCATGCCATGTGAGAATTTAGAGACCCTGTAGCATGGCGGATTGAGGGGGGGGGGGGGCACCAAACTGAATTCTTGCCCCGGGTGCCAGAAAATCTGGATACACCTCTGGCTACGGAGGTACTACACATTCTGTTTGGGGTGCAGTAGCTCCCTGTGGTGCCTAGCCATAGGGGCGCCACATCTGACTCCAAAGCACCCTCTCCTCAGGACCGCCATGAACAATATGGATCTTGATGAATTGGGGCCATTATGTTGCCTTTTGACCAAATAATTTGGTCTGAGATGTGAAGAGAGAGCGTACACATACCTTATGTGTTTTATTTATGTGCTGTCTGTTACAAACATGGACTACCTTTATTGGAATATTCATACTTTCCTTTAGTTTCTTGATGACAAGACTTGTTTTTTTTCTATCAATGTATCTACATGAAATTTTGGATTTTCACCATTCTTTTTTAAACACTTGGATGTTATATAAGATCATTATCTTTAACATCCTAAATAACAGAGTTTGAGCTACTAATATTGTGATAAGGGAAATGTGAGATTCAATTTACGAAGCTAGGTCATCAGATCTTTCCAATTGATCTTCATAGCGTAATTCTATTTACATGAAAGGAAGAATATTAATGTGTGATTACATAATGATCACTGTTTTTACTACAAAAACTAATAATTATATAGAGTGCATCTTAGATATGTCTATTATACATACAAAAAAATCAATTTTTGCAGGCCAAGTGCAAGGCTAAGCAGCCTGAGGACGTTTCAGTTGAGTTGATCAGATGGAGGCAGGTTTCCTTAAAAACACTGAGTAGGTTCTCAGTGCTGCAAGAGTCATTCTCATAGCTTGGTGAAGTATGCTCAACCACTGAGAAGTGTTTCCTGGAAAGACTTGGTATAAAAACCTGTAAACAATGTAAACAATAAAAGGCTTTTAAGTATAGAATTTTAACTTTGATACAAGATGGAAAAAATATATATTTAAAGTAACCTTGAAATAATAAGAGATATAGAAAATAAAATAAATAGCAATCATGATCAGTTATAGAAAGCTTAATAACTTCTGATGCCTAAATACACCCTGGTACTTGTAATTTTTATCCATTTTAGCACCCTTTTCTTTTCATGAGCACACAAGGAGCCAGGAGGGTTAAGATCAGTCATTGCCATCCCCTACTTCACAAGCTACAGCTGTTGACCTACCTCTCCTGAAAATGCACCTGACATCATGCTGATCCCACTAGTCCAGGCATTAGTTCACTGTTTTCTACCTTAGACAATGATAAGACCAGAGTTCCAGTTGCGAGAGACTCGCGCGAGTCTCGCATCACATCCCCTGACACGGGCGTCAACTCTCCGGACAGAAGCACAGAGCTGTATAGAAGCACGTTCAGCTCCATGCTTCTGTCTGGAAAGCGCGGGCGGCTGTGCCAAGGGAAGCGATGCGAGACTCGCGCAAGTCTCTAGCAAGCCCTGGCCTAACAGCATTAACAGATGCCCTAAACTTAGTTTTGTCCATTCTTCAGAACTGGCCACCAATGGTTACTGCTACCTGTCCTAATTGAACTTAGAACCGTATTTTGATAAATTGGCCTTGACAGTTTTTATGGGTTTGCTCCGCCTTTGTCAAGAATGTAAGGCCCTGAATTCCTGTTTTTAGACAGACAGCAGGCAAAGAATACATTTCATAGAGGATTTGAAAATTACAGACATTTTTGACTGTTTGGAAACATTTTTGTCTGCATTTCACTGTATAACTATTGATATGAAATTTGCAGTAAATTGTGCACTTCTAACGTATTAGAAGAAAAAGCAAAAATTTGAGGCTAAAGTTGCATGATCTCTCTACCATTACTTTAAATAATTGTTGACCGTGTGATTGTAGTGCCTTGCTTAACCCATTCCCGACTGCCAATGCCAAATAAACGTTGACGCTTTCTGAGTTTTGTGCAGCACCAACATTTTTTAATGGTTGAAGGTCAGGCTTGGATAAGCACTCTCTGAGTCCTGCAAACAATGGGATTCCAGTGCAGAATGCTAGTTCTGATCAGCGACATCATTAGGGTCTGATTGTCTCAGGTCCTGATGATCTCAACTCTTTTATTTGTGAGAGGGGGTGGGATACTTCTCGAAAGCCTATGGCACCCTTGTGACATGATCACTGGAAAGCTAAGGAATGTTACAGCAGCTGGAGGGGATGGAGTGGAGCCCGAGTACCGGGTTAATAAGGCGCTAAACAATTACCCTGGGGACTGGATGGTTGGGCCACAATCTCCTCCAGGTCACTTACTGGAGTCAGAGCAATCATACCCTGACTATGGCCCTTGCAGAAGTGTATAACTATGCAGACTCGCTAATCAGCTGCCTGAGAGGTATGGATGACATCCATTACAGCAACAACATTGTTTGGTTGCCTCCAGGCATAGATATAAATAAGAAAAAGAATGACTCAAGGACTTTTTTTACAGTGGAAATTAACCTTCTTTCCTTTATTATTAAAAAACATCCCAAACTGTAGTGGATTTTAGTATAATGTTTGAGGACTTACAGGGAATTTGCCTTTAATATCTTGTTTTTTGACTTTGATTCAACAAAGAGCTGAGAAAAGTGATACAAAAAGAGAAAATTGCAAATTAAATTTCTGTTAAAGTAAGATAAAAAATGTGTGTACCGTGTTAGCCCATAGATAGAAAAAAACATATATTAGAATCTGTCACAAAAAATGACAGCAGCACTCCAAAAACAAGATCTTCAAATGCCTTTAAGCAGGCCTACAGGGCGACCTGCGACGTTTCAGCCACCAAGTGGTTGATACCTTTTAATGCTAACTGAAAAGATGGAAAAAGATTGCAACCTTTTAAGACTCAATGGCTAGGGTCACACTTAAGCCCTGGATGCGTTATTGGCATCAGTTTTTTAATTTTATTTTTCTAAGTCCAAAAACTGATGCTAAAAATGGATACTGGATCAATTGTGACTGCATTGTTAACAAAAGCTATTTGTTTTTTTACTGGACCCAAAAAACGCTGCAAGTTTTTGGGTACAGTAAAAAAAAGCTGATCCTTTTTTAACATGGAGCCCTATGGGAAAATGGATCCGTTTTTTTGGTGCAGTAAAAAAACGGATCCGTTTTTGCTAGCATATTTTGGCAAAAAATGGCAAAGTCCAAAAATGCATAGCTGCACAGGAGACTCAAAAACAGCCAAAAAAAATGGATTAGCTATTGAAACCAGTGGAAAAAACTGATTGGCATGTGTGATCCTAGCCTATGACCTCTTCATGAGGCTTAATAATGACACAACTTCTGAACACACACATATATACACACATATACAGGGGTGGACAATGCAGTAAGTAAATCAAGTGAGGTGAAGCATAACACAGGACTTGGTCAGAGTTGAAGAGAGAATCTGGGGCAGTAAACATCAGCATCCAGAGATAAGAAGCAGAAACATTTTATGTCCTGTGATTAGTTGTTTCTTCAAGATTTAGAGATTTCTTCAATGTAAAAAGACATAAATCCATGTGACACATTCATTTCTGTTCTGAATGTGTCAAAGGTCAACGTAACTTTATATTTCCAGACTTTCTTGTCTGTCTGAGATATGAAATGACCTTTCAAATCTAGTATTTTCATATCCATTATGTGTGATCAGAGCTACAAAATCATTGGCTTCAGGTAGATCCATTTTTTTTTCTTTTATTGTGTGGCAATGAGAATCCATCCTTGTTCTAAGTTTCTGGCCTGTCTCTCCTACATTCAGGTTCCCGCTCACACATTTTGTACATATAATTAAGTACACCACATTGCTTGTGGTGCAGCTGAAGTTACCTGGGATCTTGTAGTCCTGATCTGTCCCAGGAATCTTTATCTTGTCCATTGTCATTATAAATGGACGGGTTTTGCACCTGTTCTGGTTGCAGGGAAAGGCCCTCAAGGTGATTTTCTCTATCTATAGGGTTGACTATCTGTAGGGTTGGAACATATCAGATTGTATTTGATGGCCTGACTCTACACAATAGAGTTTTTTATGTGTTTTGGATGAAACTCTTTTCATCCAAAACACATAAAAAACTATATTGTGTACAGCCAGGCCATCAAATACAATCGTATATGTTCCAACCCTACAGATAGAGACAATCACCTTGAGGACCTCAGAAAGACCTTTTCAAATCAGGGTTACCATCAAAGAGCAATTGAAAACCAGATTACAAGAGCCACCAGAATATCAAGAAATCATCTCTTACATTACAAAACTAGAGAAGAAAACAACAAGAGTTCCTCTTGTAGTCACCTACAATCCAAGTCTGGAGGTGCTAAGAGGTCAAAAGAATTGCGACTCAAGATCCAATTATATGCAAAATAGAAAATTCTTTATTGGGATCAGGTAAAGTGCACAAGTGCTCACATTTGTGTCAGAAAAAAGTGCATGTTTTTATGAGGAAGGACAAATTACAGTACATCTCCAAAGGTGTAATACCATGATGTCTGTTCAACATTGCATAAACAACTTTTGTACATCATATACAGTCATGGCCAAAAGTATTGACACCCCTGCAATTCTGTCAGATAATACTCAGTTTCTTCCTGAAAATGATTGCAATCACAAATTCTTTGGTATTATTATCTTCATTTAATTTGTCTTCAATGAAAAAACACAAAAGAGAATGAAGCAAAAAGCAAAACATTGATCATTTCACACACAACTCCAAAAATGGGCCGGACAAAAGTATTGGTAACCTCAGCCTAATACTTGGTTGCACAACCTTTAGCCAAAATAACTGCGATCAACCGCTTCCAGTAACCATCAATGAGTTTCTTACAATGCTCTGCTGGAATTTTAGACCATTCTTCTTTGGCAAACTGCTCCAGGTCCCTGATATTTGAAGGGTGACTCCTCCAAACTGCCATTTTTAGATCTCTCCACAGGTGTTCTATGGGATTCAGGTCTGGACTCATTGCTGGCCACCTTAGAAGTCTCCAGTACTTTCTCTCAAACCATTTTCTAGTGCTTTTTTTTTCTCCTGTAAACTCTATGTTGATGCCTTTGCCCAAAAAGCTCTACTTTTGTCTCATCTGACCAGAGAACATTCTTCCAAAACGTTTTAGGCTTTCTCAGGTAAGTTTTGGCAAACTCCAGCCTGGCTTCTTTATGTCTCAGGGTAAGAAGTGGGGTCTTCCTGGATCTCCTACCATACAGTCCCTTTTCATTCAGACGCCGACAGATAGTACGGGTTGACACTGTTGTACCCTCGGACTGCAGGGCAGCTTGAACTTGTTTGGATGTTAGCTGAGGTTCTTTATCCACCATCCGCACAATCTTGCGTTGAAATCTCTTGTCAATTTTTCTTTTCCGTCCACATCTAGGGAGATTAGCCACAGTGCCATGGGCTCTAAACGTCTTGATGACACTGCGCACGATAGACACAGTAACATTCAGGTCTTTAGAGATGGACTTGTAGCCTTGAGATTGCTCATGCTTCCTCACAATTTGGTTTCTCAAGTCCTCAGACAATTCTTTGGTCTTCTTTCTTTTCTCCATGCTCAATGTGGTACACACAAGGACACAGGACAGCAGTTGAGTCAACTTTAATCCATGTCAACTGGCTGCAAGTGTGATTTAGTTATTGCCAACACCTGTTAGGTGCCACAGGTAAATTACAGGTGCTGTTAATTACACAAATTAGAGAAGCATCAAATGATTTTTCTAAGGGTGTCAATACTTTTGTCCACCCCCTTTTTTATGTTTGGTGTGGAATTAGATCCAATTTGGCTTTAGGACAATTCTTTTTGTGTTTTTTCATTGAAGACAAATTAAATGAAGATAATACCAAAGAATTTGTGATTGCAAACATTTTCAGGAAGAAACTGAGTATTATCTGACAGAATTGCAAGGGTATCAATACTTTTGGCCATGACTGTAGAGACATATACACATGTGCCACCTTTCTAACCTAATAGGATTGTTGTTAGTCCATCCACTGGATCAGATACAGTGAGTTGAATTTGCTATAACAAATGGATATCACAGAAACAACCATGTGAAATAATCTACATTTAATGAGCAAGGAGTTATATAATGCAACTGAATATAACCAAGTAATCAAAAAGTCCATAGGACACAAGGGCGAATTTAGAAAATATACACTCTTTATTTAGGATTCTTGACAAAACAAGTTTAAAATCCTTACATAAATATAACAAAATAAAAGGTGAAAGAAAGAACCATATGAATATTAGCAGAAAGCCACTGAATATATCATAGTAGCTAGAATTATGGCAATATCCGGTGGTACAGTATTAGGGGGGCTGGGTGACTATATGGTAGGTATGTAT
Source organism: Allobates femoralis (assembly GCA_033576535.1). Lineage (NCBI taxonomy): Eukaryota > Metazoa > Chordata > Amphibia > Anura > Aromobatidae > Allobates > Allobates femoralis. Next base: position 398,813,257 of record JARQOC010000004.1, on the reverse strand, counting down.
AGGACATATAACCTAACAGGTGATTTCATATAATGCACACCATTAGTCTCTATTTCTATACAATGTATACTGGCGAGAACATATAACTATGAACCACGGCATTTAATTGTGGTCATATCTTTCAAATACAAATATCCCTCTTAAAATTAGTGGATTAGTACCAAAGTTAAACTAACAATTGCATCCGCTACTCCAAATATTCTCAGCTTCTATCATATGTAAGACTTATTTGAACACTACTTAATCAAAGTGCCAGTACAGACAAACCTGACAGCACCTACTCAATTAGTACTACATGCTTCATATAGTCATATCTCAGAACAGTGCAGCGCCATAGTTAGTGAGAATGTGTATAGTTCAAAGTAGCGGTGCTCAGTGCAATACTCATACACCACCACAATGTCCTATCACATTCACAACCTAACGGGCCACTCACTGTCTAAAGCTCATGGCATGGAGACAAAATGAGAAGAGCATCTAGGGAGGTCAAAATAGCCTAAGCACATTGTATACAAAATCATTCAGGGATAGTGTCCACATACCTCCGTGGGTGTTTACTGAGGGTCACGTCCAGGCCTGCGCCTAACCCCTACGCGTTTCGTCGTAGGACTTCTTCAGGGGGTGGTGTGCATGTGAATGTGATAGGACATTGTGGTGGTGTATGAGTATTGCACTGAGCACCGCTACTTTGAACTATACACATTCTCACTAACTATGGCGCTGCACTGTTCTGAGATATGACTATATGAAGCATGTAGTACTAATTGAGTAGGTGCTGTCAGGTTTGTCTGTACTGGCACTTTGATTAAGTAATGTTCAAATAAGTCTTACATATGATAGAAGGTGAGATTATTTGGAGTAGCGGAGGCAATTGTTAGTTTAACTTTGATACTAATCCACTAATTTTAAGAGGGATATTTGTATTTGAAAGATATGACCACAATTAAATGCCGTGGTTCATAGTTATATGTTCTCGCCAGTATACATTGTATAGAAATAGAGTCTAATGTGTGCATTATATGAAATCACCTGTTAGGTTATATGTCCTATACATACCTACCATAAAGTCACCCGGCCCCCCTAATACTGTACCACCGGATATTGCCATAATTCTAGCTACTATGATATATTCAGTGGCTTTCTGCTAATATTCATATGGTTCTTTCTTTCACCTTTTATTTTGTTATATTTATGTAAGGATTTTAAACTTGTCTTGTCAAGAATCCTAAATAAAGAGTGTATATTTTCTAAATTCGCCCTTGTGTCCTATGGACTTTTTGATTACATGGTTAATCCGGGTTGGATATTCATGTGAGATATTGATTAATTTTGAATATAACCAATGGTGATTTTTTTATATAAAATTTGTGTGTTACACTTATCCAGTTTGCTCATTTCATAATAGCTGGTTGATTGTGTGTGCTTATCCATGTTGTATTATAGTGAGTCCCCCATGTCTCTAGGCTCCCTATAAGTTGTACAAAACACATTAGAGAGTGTACAGTTAACGAGTCCGAAGGGACTTACTCAGTAATGAGTCCTTGCTGCACCCTGGTGTCCACCCCGCTTCCAGCCCTCTCTGTGCCACCTCCAGTCCCCTCAGTGACTCCTCCTTTATGTGTCTCCCCTCCTGGGCCGCTCTATGCTCCTCTGTGTCGGAAGTCTCGCTGACGCAGAGCAAGCAATGGGCTGGAGTGGGTCCTGGCAGCTGAAACGTCTCCTGCCGGTGATGTCAGTGCCAGAGCCCGCCCTGCTCCAGATTGTGTATGTACAGCATAAACTGAAGCAGAGTGGGCTCCTGCGCTGACGTCACCAGCAGGAGGTGTTTTAGCTGCTGGGACCCGCTCCCGCCCATTGCTTGCTCTGCATCTGCGAGACTTCAGACGCAGAGGAGCATTGAGCAGCTGAGGAGGGGAGACACATAAAGGAGGTGGCAATGAGGGGCGTGGAGGTGGCACAGAGAGGGCTGAAGGCGGGGAGGACACCAGGAAGCAGCAAGGACTCATTACTGAGTAAGTCCCTTCGGACTCGTTAACTGTACACTTTCTAAACTGTTTTGTACAACTTACAGGGGAAGTAGAGACATGGGAGACCCCTTTCCTGAATGCAGCAGACACGCTGCATTCAGGGGTGCTTTCACTTTGGAAAGCACCAGGGGGGGTGACAGGCCCTCTTTAAATCGAAAGTTACTTTTGTCAGATTCAAGTTTTCAATGACCATTGTTGATTTTTCTTACTTTTACAGAAGGGTACCAACAATTTTGTTCACATCTATACAGTATACGGTAGAGGTATAGCCTCGCAAAAGACATCATGTTTTCAAAGAAATACTATTTAATTCAATATAATAACCTTCTCATTCTAATACTTTAGAGAAAAAATGTTATCTTATTCTACAAATCATGACTAGACAGTATCAATTGCAATCTCATTTGTTGTAAATGTTCATTCTTTTAATTATTTTTTTACGATTCAGAAAAAGATAATAATCAGATAGGGCCAAATTAGGAGAATATGGTAGATGATTAACAATGCCAAATCTGATTTCATTCAGTTTTTGCAGGCAGATACGAGACTTGTTTATGGGCACCACCATCTTTGGAAAGTTTTTGCTGAAGTTTTTGCTGAAGTTCCAATCTTCGCTTGACATGGTTAAGTTTTCTGAAACACAATTCAAAATCACAAAACCTTTTCAGCTAAAATTTAGCACTTTTCAAAGTTAATACATGTTTCCATAGCACTGGGATTTATCACTACCACATCATACCTACAAATAGCACTCTGCATATACCTCATACTCTTCATAAAGTTTAGAATTCATTTCAGTAGATTCCAGGAGAGGTAAATGTAGCAATTTCCTTATACTAGCTAAAGAAGACAAGAAAAAGTAACTTTAAAATACAAAACAAGCACACTGATTTACCCAAAATGACATTTTTGTTGCTTTGTAGTTCTTTTCTTTTTAAGATGTACGGTATTTTTACTATTGATTTCTAGGCAACTGAAATAATGTAATAGCTGTAGAATTATTTCAGGCTATGTAACTGCCTACAGAGTTCCCTAAGTTGAAGTCCATAAAAACATAAAAGTAATTACTTTTTTCATCCCAATTCTCAGAAGTTTTGAGGCCAAAATACGGTGCATTTTTATGGTTTCTGCGGTTTTGGCATTTCATGGGCTCTTCAAATGTGACATGGTTAGTGATGTTACACAAATAGTACGGTATTCAAGATACTAGTTATCCAGCGAATATTTTGGTCCTCGCCTCACGAGATTCGAATGACTCATCCAGCATGTTTGGTGCCGGATTTTTAGGAACTGAACAAGCTGGGTTTGCTTGCCAATCACAGTAATGCTGTAGCAATCTTTGTAGTGTAATTACTGTGATTGGGTGGCCATATAACGTCATAGGGTCTATATAAGACCCGTCGCCACCATCTTGCTCATGTTCTATCTGGAACCAGCGTAGTGAGAGTGTAGGGTGAGTGTTGTCAGAGCATCGGGAGCATCGGGAGAGTGTAGGGAGAATGTTACTGTGATACAGGAAGATTAAACCACATCTCTGCTAGGTGTAGATAGTGCAGGGAGAGAGAAAGGAATTTAGGCAGGGTTGGCTAAACCAACAGCTCTTTTCAGAGCTATGTCTCAATCTCAAAATCTTAACCACACATTTATTTAAACTGGGGAATTCTGAATACTACCTGAATAATGAATACTTATACTACCTCTGTTAGTGGACATTGTTAGACCACGCAAAATACTGCCGAACTAGGCAGACACAAATTGTTAGCAGCACTTTAACTGGCTTGCTATTGTCTCCTGAAAAGTCGCTGTTAGCTACAAAATCTTACTAACACATCCCTTTAACCCCTTAAGCCCCTTGTGATTTTCTGTTTTTCATTTTTGTTTTTTCCTCCTTTTCTTCCAAGAGCCATAACTTTTTTTTCCCTTTAATATAGATATATGAGGGCTTGTTTTTTGCGGGACGACTTGTACTTTTGAATGACATCATTCATTTTACTGTATAGTGTACTGGAAAATGGGAAAAAAGGAGGGGTAGAGCTATGACCATACATGGGCTCATGCCCGGGCAACATCAGGCTCTACAGCTAGTATGTATATAAAAAACAAACTGCACTACTAATCGAAGTGCAAACACTACCGTATATTCCAGCTGTCTGAATGGAAGCGTGTTGGAGTCCCAAGAGCAAAACAACATTAAATCGCTCCACCTGAGAGCTCCACTTTGTACACGGAACACTAAGTAACCATAGGGGAAGTAGTCACAAGGCATGTGGAAAGAGATACCGGATTGCTGGCAGTAAGAAAGAGGTCAAATGAAGGGCCCAATCATCTTCCTCAAGTATCTACCTTCTCTCTAATGCTTTGTGTGCGCCTCTTTCTTGGGGTAACTTTCTGCCAAGTCTGGGGCAGTAACGGAGTCGCAGGTAGAGTAGACCAGTCTCGTAATTCTAGAGGGCTGATGTCCAAGATTCAGCAAAAATTCTGGAGATCCTCTGGGTTCCTCAAGACTACAGCTCTATCTCCTTTTCTTCCAGAGACACTAAATGGGTAACCCCATCTGCATATCACTTCATTGTCTCACAAAAGATTCAATAGGGGGAGCAATGCTTTTTGTTGTTGGAGAGAAATCCAGGATAAATTCTGGAACAGTTGAATTTTCGCTCCCCTATAGCGGAGCTGCCTAGGAGGATGAACTTTAGTCATGATTTCTTCCTTCAGTTTAAAGTCATTAATTTGGCATGTAATATTTCATGGATTACCCTCCATGTTCTTTACCCTGAGGGCTCTGTGGGTCCTATCTATTTTGATGGGTTGATCTGATGGGCAGTTCAAAACTGAATTGAAGACTGTCTAGAATGTGCTCACATCTTCTCTACCCCATTCCTCCGGCACCCCTCGAACTCTAATGTCTTGACTCCTCTCTTATTATCTAATCTCTACATGCCATCGTAGGTCTCTAATTGCAGTTGCCTGCAAGGCCACTTGTATTTGTAATTGACGAAATCACTGATTGAGCATTGGCATGTGCATTAATATGATCCGTTTCTATTTCTGCACGACAGGATACTTTTATTTTCATAATCCGGGTTTTAAAGTCCTGTTTTGTTGGGAGCTGTTACACAGGTAACCACCAGTCATAGGGAGATTGGGTCGGGGGTCTAGATTGTTGCAGGGGAGGCCCAAATTTGGGAAGGCACCTATCTGATATGTCAAGGGAGTCAGTTCCATCCATGCAGTTCATCTCATCCTCACTTCCCTTGGGACCCGAGCAGACAGAAGACCTGTTTTGTAAATGTTGATATCTCCGTTGGGGTCGGGGGGATGTCTCCCTCATTCCTCCACCTCTAAGGTGGGGTGCTTATTCCTCGATATTCCCTCCGAGGCAAGTTTCCAGATATTTGTGTCAGACTCATCTGATCTCCCAATCACCCCACTGCCCCATGTCCCTTGTTGTAAATTCATCAGGCCACTCGTTTCTGTTATTTGAGAGGAAGATTATGGGGGATGGGGTAGGCTGAAGAGCCTACTCAACTCTCCAGCTTTAGCTTGGGTACTTTCCTCTATTACTGTATTTGCCTCCGGTTCCTGTATTAATATGGATGGAGTCTGAAAGTCTTCATAAAAGCTGGGCTAAAGGCTCAGGGGTTGGGCTTCATCCACCAACTCCCTTGTCTGGGTCTACTTAATGTCCATTATATGTAGGGATGTTCTGTGTGAATGCCTTCCCTCAGCTTGGCACCATCTTTAGCTGTGATTGCACGTGTGTTGCTAGCCTCTCCTTACTCTCTCCTTCTGGTTATGGTCCATACTCCCTGGCAGCTGGTCCACAGCTCCCGGACCTGTATAGCCAGACTCACCACAACTGCTGGTAGGGATATCAGGAGCTGTGCAGGCAGTGAATTCTCTATCTTGGTTTGCAGGGGTGCCTCTCGGTTTTCCCCTTTGTCAGATTTGAGTCCAGAGTGATGTGAGACTGGTGTCCTGGGTCCCTGGCAGATCTAGCCAGTCTCCTCTTTCCCATTTTCTTCCTCTGGTGGTTTTTCAGGTGCTTATTTAGTTTAGTAGGTTCCCGGGGTCTGGAGCTCTATAAAATGTCTCTCCTCATAGAGTTCCGGACTAACCCCAATTTCTGATTTTTTAAGAAATATTTGTATTTTTTTTTTCACTTTTTTATTTGGTCAGTATATGGGAAATTAATTTTTGCTACTCACACACTGCAATACATTACATCTGTTAGCATTATGCTGGCAGAACATCTGTTAGATCACGCAGGTGTCTAACAGGCCACTGTAGCTGGCAGACCCTGAGGTCATCGTTTCACCTTGGGTTGCAACGGCAATGATCAGGCCCCTGTGATCAAATAGTAGCGTTTTGATCAGGTGTGAGAAGGGGCACAATCCCTCTCCCAGCTTCAAAATGTTGTAATCGCTATTAATTGCATCATTTAGGGGTTAAACAGCGAGGGTAAGCACAGGGACTGTCCTTGGCTGTGATAGACGAACCTCGGCTATCACTTACGCTAAGCTCCAGGTGACAATTGTATAGTGCAGAGCATATTAGGGTAAGTCCCCCACCCCTATAGACTGTGAGCCCTCGTGGACAGGATCCTCTCCCGTCGTGTATCAGCAAGCATTGACTGCTCATATGTACTGTACCTGTCCTTGTTACTCCCACTCCTTATGTAAAGCGCCATGGAACCAATGGCACTATATAAATAAATAATAAAAATAATAATAATAAATAATAAAAAAGTCCATTTGGAGCAGAGGCACCTTCTCATCTCCTCTACTTAGGGTGTCGACCCTTGCAGCTAGGCAGAGTATTGTGTTAAGGTTATTTTGGCCACATCTTTTTGCCTACCTAGTTGATTCCAAAATGTATGCTCATGTTTTTCTGGCTTCTCATATTACAGGTGTAATTTTGTGTTCTTCAATAAAATAGGTTTTCTGGGCAATATGCGTTTTGGTTTTGTGACAATTGTGTAGATACAATGTTATCAGTCTGGAACCCCTATCCTACCATAACATATAAGTATGTCAAATGTGAAAGAATGAATACATTTCTACAGTAGAATATGATTTTGAGCACTTTGAGGTGTGCTGTACTTAAAATGGTGTCATTTTGGGAATTTTCTATCATTTAGGGCCCTCAAAGTACCTTCAAAAGTGACGTGCTCACTAAACAAATTGGTTTTGTAAATTTGATTGGAAAAATAAAAAACTTTTAACCCTTCTAACACCCACACTGAAAAAAAAATGTTTCAAAAATGGCGCTGAGGTAAAAAGTAGACAAGCTGTAAATGTTATTTAATTATTTTGTGTGGTATAGCTATCTGGTTTAAGGCCATAAAAATCAAAGTTTCCTTAAATTGCAACCAGTCATCCTGTCCCTGCAGCTGAAAAACACCCCCATAGCATGATGCCGCCACCACCATGTTTCACTGTTGGGATTGTATTGGGCAGGTGATGAGCAGTGCCTGGTTTTCTCCACACATACCACTTAGAATTATCATCAAAAAGTTCTGTCTTCGTCTCATCAGACCAGAGAATCTTATTTCTCATAGTCTGGGAGTCCTTCGTGTGTTTTTAGCAAACTCTATGCGGGTTTTCATATGTCTTGCACTGAGGAGAGGCTTCTGTCAGGACACTCTGACATGAAAGCCCAGCTGGTGGAGGGCTGCAGTAATAGTTGACTTTGTGGAACTTTCTCCCATATCTCTACTGCATGTCTGGAGCTCAGCCACAGTGATCTTGGGCTTCTTCTTTACCTGTCTCACCATGGCTCTTCTCCAACGACTGCTTAGTTTGGCTGGACGGCCAAGTCTAGAAAGATTTCTGGTGTCCCCAAACTTCTTCCATTTAAGGATTATGGAGGCCACTGTGCTCTTAGGAACCTTGAGTACTGTAGAAATTCTTTTGTAACCTTGGCCAGATCTGTGCCTTGCCACAATTTGGTCTGTGAGCTCCTTGAACAGTTCCTTTGACCTCATGATTCTCATTTGGTCTGACATGCACTGTGAGCTGTGAGGTCTTTTATAGACAGGTGTGTCTTTCCAAATAAAGTCCTATCAATTAAATTAAACATAACTGGATCCAAGGAAGAAGTAGAGCCATCTCAAGGAGGATCACAAGGAAATAGACAGCATGTGTCTTAAATATGAGTATCTGAGCAAAGGGTCTGTATAATTATGACCATTTGATATTTAAGTTTTTCTTGTTTAATAAATTTGCAAAAATGTCTACATTTCTGGGGTTTTTCAGTATATATGGGGTGCAGAGTGTACATTAATGAGGAAAAAATGAACTTTTTTGAATTTACCAAATGACTGCAATGAAACAAAGAGTGAAAAATTTAAAGGGATCTGAATACTTTCCATACCCACTGTATGTGTGATACAGTTGGTAGAATCTCAGTGTCAGCATATGTTGGTCATGTTGGCCTGGGTTTAATTATCTATGTTTTGATAGCTTACGTGCGAATCACTCACTTTGCCCAGAAATGGGTTATTGTGGGTTACATCCCTGCCTCTACACCAGGGATGGGGAACTCCAGTCCTCGAGGGCCGCAATCAGTGCAGGTTTTCAGGATTTCCTTAGTATTGCACAGGGATTGGAATCATCACCAGTGCAAGTGATTATGTTATCACCTGTGCAAAACTAAGGAAATCCTGAAAACCTGCACTGATTGCGGCCCTCGAGGACTGGAGTTCCCACCCCTGCTCTACACTGTGTGCAGAATTATTAGACAAATGAGTATTTTGATCACATGATAATTTTTACACATGTTGTCCTACTCCAAGCTGTATAGGCTTGAGAGCCAACTACCAATTAAGTAAATCAGGTGATGTGCATCTCTGTAATGAGGAGGGTGTGGTCTAATGACTTCAACGCCCTATATAAGGTGTGCTTAATTATTACACAACTTCCTTTCCTTTGGAAAAATGGGTCAGAAGAAAGATTTGATGCTCTTTGAAAAGTCCAAAATTGTGAGATGTCTTGTAGAGGGATGCAGCAGTCTTTAAATTGCCAAACTTTTGAAGCGTGATCACTGAAAAATCAAGCGTTTCATGGCCAATAGCCAACAGGGTCGCAAGAAGCGTTTTGGGCAAAAAAGGCGCAACTGCCTATGAATTGAGGCAAATCAAGCGTGAAGCTGCCAAGATGCCATTTGCCACCAGTTTTGCAATATTTCAGAGCTGCAACGTTACTGAAGTATCAAAGAGCACAAGGTGTGCCATACTCAGGGACATGGTCAAGGTAAGAAAGGCTGAATAATGACCACCTTTGAACAAGAAACATAAAAATATAACTTCATGACTGGGCCAAGAAATATCTAAAGACTGATGTTTCAAAGGTTTTACGGACTGATGAAATGAGAGTGACTCTTGATGGGCCAGATGGATGGGCCAGAGGCTAGATCAGTAAAGGGCAGAGAGCTCCACTCTGTCTCAGACGCCAGCAAGGTGGAGGTGGGGTACTGGTATGGGCTGGTATCATGAAAGATGAACTTGTGGGACCTTTTCAGGTTGAGGATGGAGTGAAGCTCAACTCCCGGACCTACTGCCTGTTTCTAGAAGACAACTTCTTCAAGCAGTGGTACAGGAAGAAGTCAGTATCGTTCAAGAAAAACATGATTTTCATGCAGGACAATACTCCATCATATGCATCCAACTACTCCACAGCGTGGCTGGCCAGTAAAGGTCTAAAAGAAGAAAAAATAATGACATGGCCCCCTTGTTAACCTGATCTAAACCCCATAGAGAACCTGTGGTCCCTCCTAAAATGTGAGATCTACAGGGAGGGAAAACAGTACACCTCTCGGAACAGTGTCTGGGAGGCTGTGGTGGCTGCTGTATGCAATGTTGATCATAAATAGATCAAACAACTGACAGAATCTATGGATGGAAGGCTGTTGAGTGTCATCATAAAGAAAGGTGGCTATATTGGTCACTAATTTTTTGGTGTTTTGTTTTTGCATGTCAGAAATTTTTATTTCTAAATTTTGTGCAGTTATATTAGTTTACCTGGTGAAAATAAACAAGTGAGATGGGAATAAATTTGTTTTTTAATAAGTTGCCTAATAATTCTGCACAGTAATAGTTACCTGCACAAACAGATATTCTCCTAAGATAGCCAAATCTATAAAAAAAAAAAAAAAACACTCCAACTTCCAAAAATATTAAGCTTTGATATTTGAGTCTTTTGGGTTGATTGAGAACATAGTTGTTGATCAATAATAAAAATAATCCCCTACAATACAACTTGCCTAATAATTCTGCACACAGTGTATATGAGATTTCATCTCTGATCTAGAACATATTGGAATACTACTTGTCCCCTAAAAGGCTTATAACCCATACATAGATAGTACTAACTCCTTATAATAGCAGTCCGTCAGCTTACAGAGCTTTATTAAGCAGCTTCAGTCTGCTATTTTCCTTTCTATTGTTAATAAGCGCTAACGCGCATGCGCGGTCTGACTACTGCTGTTTAACCCTGAACTAAGATGGCGTGCACTGTTTCATAGCAGCAATGCACTTTTCAATACTTTGCACCAATCAGGACTGTTCCATTCTGGAACATGTGCAGTAAGCACATTGAGAACGCTGTCATGGCGTTTGCATACAGGGTGTGCCTCTGGGGTGAGTCATTTTTGTTCACATATGTTTTTTAAAAGCATATTCACAACACGGGTATACTTGTAAACATGTTGATTGCTCTCAGTGGGAGAAGCAAGTAATAATCTTGCAGTTGTGATACCTTTTAATGGCTAACAAAAATAAAATAAGTGATGTCACAAGCAAGCTTTCGAGTCATCTCAGGCCTCTTCATCAGGCTGGTATGACAAAATATTGGAAGAAACTCAAAATATATACATGAACAACTAGAGCTGACAGAAGGTATGATGAATGGACATTTAAAAGGTATCACAACTACAAGATTATTATCTTGTTTCTCCAACTGAGAGCAATCAACATTTTCTCGACTGGCTAACACAGTACCAAAACCTTTTTTTCTTTATAAACATGGATACACTAATCATGTCTGTACATATAGAGGTAAATATTTTCCTCTTATTAATAACACTGTTTCCCATGGACTAACAGTACACCAGAAGATTAAATGGAATGTTGTACACTATTTTTATGTATTATTAATGTATTTATATTTAATCACTGCAATTAACAATTATGCATAAAAATGCATTTTTCTCACTATGTCACTGTGACTGTGAGGAAGGTGTGGGTACACCGAAACGTTGCGCCACTTTGGGCTAATAAAGTCCAGGGGTTTTTTTTAACTTTTTTTTGGGAGTGCTGCCTGTTTTTTTTTGTTTGTATATCTATTCATCCATCCATCTCTCTCTCTCTCTCTCTCTCTCTCTTTCTCTCATCGTTTATCATTTTTCTATCCTTTCACATCTTTTACACATAATAAACAATTTATTTCAGTGACAAGAGTCTTTCCCTGGTACATGTCACACGGCTGTCACACAGATGTCACTCACAATACACGGATAGCGCAGGAATGGCACACAGATGTAAAAAATGGATGCTGCAACAAGAGCATTATTTTAAACGGACATGTGAAGGGGCTTCAGAGTGACTAGAGCGTTTATGTGGAAAATGTGTTCTCAATAAGGTAAATAGGAAAACTAATAAAAGGTGGATGCTATGGCTGCTGACAGTTCAACTTTTGCTCCTATTTCAACCATTATAAAAAAACAAACAAAAAAACGAAGGCCTACATTTAGTTTGGTCTCCAGATTGGTCCTCAAGAAATTGCTGCGTTTTCTTCACCTGAAGCACAATCCTGCAGTCAGGTGCTAATATCTGCTTGTGTTGCACATGGCAAAACCCTGAGGGTACCGTTACACGTCGCAACATTGCATGCAATTTCACTGGCAATTTGCTGGTTGCAGTGAAATCATGAACATATTGTTCTATTTTGTTGCTGTGTACAAATGTAACAATGTGTCCATGATTTCACTGCAACCAGCAAATTGCAAGTGAAATTGCATGCAATGTTGCAACATGTAACGGTACCCTAAACCTTTGGTAAGTTGCAAGTTGACACCTAACTCCATACACAGGTCACTTATAGTTAATGTCCTATTGATATAACGTAAATAATTTAAATGATAATTTTTTTTACTAGATAGAAGCATTATTGTATTTCATTCAGAATATAGTAAATATTCCTTTTTCCACTGTAGGCTTTGAAATTTTACAGTTGATATAACTCATGGTATATGACCTGAAATGCCTAGCTGTAATATAAATCTTTATGCATGGTTTAATTTGTTGCCGATTTGTTCGGCTTCAGCAGAAGTAATAGCAATCAGACATTTGTGAGAAAAACAAGGGTTTACTTGAGAGATACTCAGGAATGGTACATATCATCAAAGGGAAAAACTACTTACCATTTAAAAATGGTTGCTGCACCAGAGAGAGCAGTGCAAACCAAGAAACAGTTAAAATACACTAGATGACCCTGAGACATATTGACTGCATCCCCCCACCCCTGATTGGTTAAAGACAGATTTAGGCCTTTCCACCCTCTCTGCTGGCATTTGTGATTGGTTGCCAGTATGGCAACCAAACTGATGTCAGATCACTGTAAAAATAAATACTTGAATATATTGTAGGGGTGTGTCCCCCATTTTGATAACAGACAAGATAGAGCCACCAGCAGTGGTCTACAGGCTGCAGCTGTCTGCTGTACCCTAGCTTGTGTAAAAAATAAGGGGTACCCCACGGCCTTTATTTCTTTTTTTTAATAATTAGTTTTTTAAAGCTAAATACAAGGCTAAAACACCCTTTAGTGCAACATGAAAGTCTCACGGGGTGGCACAGTGGTAAAGGAGTCGTGGGGTACCCGGATTCGGGCTGTATAATTCTTCGGGGATGTCATGGTGTCGTGACCCAGCTCTGTGGACCTGGCCGTGATATAAAAATGGGGGGTAGTTTATAGGGGATTAAATCGTGACGCCACCCGTGGTATTTGGCAATTGGATGGCAGAAACTGCGGTTCAGCATCACTGGGGCTTTTGGTGGCGCAGCAAAGATGTTACAGCTCTCCATGGGTAGAGCGGGGCCCCAGGACAGATAAAGTGTCAAATTGATGATGGTATTGGTTGTAGCACAGGACAGGGGATGCAGGAAATAATCTGAGGACACAGCAGGGAGCAGTCTTCACACTTTACTCACAGTTCTCCAGGTTATAACAAACAGCAGGGTGCTGTGTCCTCCAGGTCAGGGATCCAGCCAACTCCCGGGTAATTTGGGTGCACTTAACCGGGACCCCCTTCTGGTGTCTCGCCCTCCTGCCTTGCACCTCACACACAATGTCCCAAACTAGCAGCCTCGGGTCCTGTCAGGCGACTTCTTCCTTGTCATCTTTTTAGCGAGTATGTGTGGATTCGGCTGTTGCATATGCAGATACTACAGCCTCCGGTTTGCTAGTTGAGTCTAACAGTCTCTCCACTAATCTGGGGCGGTCCCCTCCATGACCAGGTCCCTCCACCCGACTTCTTTCGGCATGGTTAGGGCGCCACGGGTGGGTTTCCCACTTCCCGTGCCCCTGGGGCACTTTCTCTCTCTTGTCTGTCGTCTCTAGCAGACTCCTCTCTCCTCAGCCTTGAGATGAGTCTCATCCTGGCTACAGTCCCCGGAACTACTTCTTCACCCTCCACTTAACGTCTCTCATTCCGACTCACTGACTAGAAAAATAATATTGTTGCGCCACTCTGTGACTATCTTTGGAAGCAGGTTATATGAATGAGGATCTCACCTGTGCTCGTTGTGCTGTCTGCACAACAAGATACTTTGTTCAATAATGTTTATCCCCCTATTCCTTCGGCTGTCAAACTGCTGTGGATAATGGAGATTTTTCGGCGTCCTCGATCCTAACTCCTCACACGTGAGCCGTCACGTAGCGGGTCTGTGGGCATGTCTAAGACGTCATCCAAGGTCCTATTGCCCGCAGCTGCTCCATACCTTCCACTTGAGGAAGACGCTTGGAGAGCGTAGAAACGCGTTGTGGCCTAAAGGACCCTGCCATTTTATTGCACAAATAAAGCTGAGAGGTAATTATTCATAATAGCCTTGGTGCCGGTTGATTCCCCAGCGCTCACACAAATACCTATTACTTTCTTGACTCACTGACTGACTGACTAACGTTTTCCTCACGTTCCCTCTACTTCCGGGTGACCTACCCTTCTCTATTTCCTCCACCCAACCCCTCTACCTAGTTCCCCCTCCAGCCTGAGACGGCACCCTCCTTAAATAGGGTTCGCCCAAATCTCTTGGCCTGGAGTGGTGTGGTGTTGGATGCGGGTGTGTGGGTATCGGGTAGTGCTCCAAGAGTGGGGTGTGGCGCCCCACTGGTCAGTGTGCCACAGTAGGGGTACTGCACCCAAAATAGAGTATGCAGTATCCCCATCATTGGAGGGGATAATGTTGAACTGAGGCTCTCTTCCCAGCATCCCTATACCTAGAAAAGAGGACAAGTCAGCTAACCCGTTACCAGGGTAACCGGTCCCGGTGGGAGGAGAGTTAGGGTAGAAGGAGCGGGAAACACACAGACAGATGGAGTCTAGACTGAGGAGAGAAGCAAGGAACAAGTCCTAGGGGGACACCACAGGGAGGGTGCCTGAAAAGAAGTGGCGACTCAGACAGAAAGGGGAGACCCAGTGCCAGACTGTCCAAGTAAATGGTCTGGGGGAATCCCGGTCCACAACGGGGTACCGGTTCCGAGTTGTGGCGCAGGCGAGTCCAGCCCTGAGCCGCCAATACCGGTGGGTCGCAGGTCTGCCAAGCAGCCCCCAACCTCGTCAACAACGTGCAGCCCCACCAGGTATCCTCAAACCAGGTTGAGCCCCCTTAGAGCAGAAGGGGTTACCTCTTCATACCCGACGGGCCTTGTAGGAAGTGGGTGGTACAGGGCAGCGCACAGATAGAAAGGACATAGCAGAAGGAACACTTAGGGAGCCTCAGAGAGACTTTGTACCCTTTGGCGACTACCCGGCCAGCTTCCCGCAATGGCTATGTAACTGTGTACCTGAACTGCCGTGAACTGTTTCCAGTTAAGTACCCATACAGAGTCAGCAAGCCTCCGGTATAAGTTAAGGAGTAGCTGCTGCCACATCATCCAGCTCAGTAGCAGCACTGCCCCGGAGACCTTGCTCTGCCTGCAGGGAGCATTATCAAGTGGCTGCAATACCACTATCCCCGGCGGTCTGACAACGGCATTGGTGAAATCACCAGAAACTGCAGGTGGCATCACAACATTTTAGACTTTTATTTTTATTTTTCCCTTTTACCCAGTGACCCCTAGGGTTACGGGCCTGGACACCGGCCACCGAGACATCACTCCCCAGCTCTAGCGCCTGGGTAAAAAGTTCCCAAAGACCCCTGGGCAGGTCAGGGGTACCACACTTCTGGCTGAGGTGCAGTACCTATGTGGTGACTGGGCTCTCAGGGGCACAACAGAATAAGGTAGCAGGATTGAGTAAACAGGCAGGGAAACCGGGATAGCTACACTGTGTGCAGAATTATTAGGCGAATGAGTATTTTGATCACATGATACTTTTTAGACATGTTGTCCTACTCCAAGCTGTGTAGGCTTGAGAGCCAACTACTAATTAAGTAAATCAGGTGATGTGCATCTCTGTAATGAGGATGGGTGTGGTGTAATGACATCAACACCCTATATTAGGTGTGCTTAATTATTAGGCAATTGCCTTTCCTTAGGAAAATGGGTTAGAAGACAGATTTGACGGGCTCTGAAAAGTCCAAAATTGTGAGATGTCTTGCAGAGGGATGCAGCAGTCTTGAAATTGACAATCTTTTAAAGCGTGATCACCGAACAATCAAGCGTTTCATGGCAAATAGCCAACAGGGTCACAAGAAGCGTGTTGGACAAAAAAGGCGCAAAATAACTGCCCATGAATTGAGGAAAATCAAGCGTGAAGCTGCCAAGATGCCATTTTCCACAAGTTTTGCCATATCTCAGAGCTGCAACGTTACTGGAGTATCAAAAAGCACAAGGGACATGGCCAAGGTAAGGAAGGCTGAAAAACAACCACCTTTGAACAAGAAAAATAAAATAAAACGTCATGACTGGGCCAAGAAATATCTTAAGACTGATTTTTCAAAGGTTTTATGGACTGATGAAATGAGAGTGACTCTTGATGGGCCAGATGAATGGGCCAGAGGCTGAATCAGTAAAGGGCAGAGAGCTCCACTCCGACTCAGATGCCAGCAAGGTGGAGGTGGGGTACTGGTATGGGCTGGTATCATCAAAGATGAACTTGTGGGACCTTTTCTGGTTGAGGATGGGGTGAAGCTCAACTCCCGGACCACCTGCCAGTTTCTGGAAGACAACTTCTTTAAGCAGTGGTACAGGACGAAGTTGGTATCGTTCAAGAAAAACATGATTTTCATGCAGGACAATGCTCCATCACATGTATCCAACTACTCCACAGCGTGGCTGTCCAGAAAAGGTCTAAAAGAAGAAAAAATAATGACACGGCCCCCATGTTCACCTGACCTGAACCCCATAGAGAACCTGTGATCCCTCCTAAAATGTGAGATCTACAGGGAGGGAAAACAGTACACCTCTAGGAACAGTGTCTGGGAGGCTGTGGTGGCTGCTGCATGCAATGTTGATTGTAAACAGATGAAGCAACTGACAGATTCTATGGATGGAAGGCTGTTGAGTGTCATCATAAAGAAAGGTGGCTATATTGGTCATTAATTTTTTGGTGTTTTGTTTATGCATGTCAGAAACATTTTTTTTAAATTTTGTGCAGTTATATTAGTTTACCTGGTGAAAATAAACAAGTGAGATGGGAATATATTTGGTTTTTATTAAGTTGCCTAATAATTCTGCACAGTAATAGTTACCTGCACAAACAGATATCTTTCTAAAGGCCACTTTACACACACAGATATCTGTGTCCAACTTCTGAACAGATCTCTGGTTGCAGTGAAATCATGGACACATTGCTCCATTGCACACAGCCACAAAATGGAACAACGTGTCCATGATTTCACTGCAACCAGAGATCTGTTCAGAAGCTGGTCACAGAGGTTGGTGTGTGTAAAGCGGCCCTAAGATAGCCAAATCTAAAAAAAAACCACTCCAACTTCCAAAAATATTAAGCTTTGATATTTGAGTCTTTTGGGTTGATTGAGAACATAGTTGTTGATCAATAATACATATAATTCTCTTCAATACAACTTGCCTAATAATTCTTCACACAGTGTAGTCTGACCCTGGACTGGGATCCCTTTGCTAGTCCTGTACGCAGAGGTACCTCAGATGGTAAGGAGGTCTGGGCCACACCCGTTGCCATCAGCTCCTCAACCAGTCCTGTGGTACACTCCCTCACCAACCACCATGGACAGAGATATACAGCAACTTCCAAAGAAGGAAAAGCTCTAAGAAGCTTCTGCACAAGTGTAAAGACATCTTCAGCTCACACGGTAATTACAGCAGCTTTCTGAGATTAACACTAAATGTGCCAAAAGAAATAAACTCAGATTTAAATATGCATAGTAATAGGGCGACCAGCCATTATGTGAATGGCTGATATACATCGCACAGAGGTCAGTTGCAATGTAAATGTGAATAGTTTTACTGTGTCTTGCAGCATTAAGAAAAGAGTTAATGCATGTATATATGTGCATGAGTAAACACATTTGTCCACCTGTGAGTGTATCAGGTGGTATATCATATGACTGGTTTTAGGTCACATGTAGTGTTGAGCGAACATGCTCGGCACTACTCATTACTCGCACGAGTATCACTGTACTCGGGCGACTCGCCGAGCACCGAGTAATCTCGCGATACTCGTGCTGTGCTCGTGGTCGTCATCTCTCCATGTTGGCGCTCTTTTGAGAGCCAGCCCACGTGCAGGGATTGGCTGACAGACCACTGCAATGCCACAGCCCTGTTGGTTGTGGTATAGCAGTGATTGGCCGGCCTGCACAGCGTCACCGAGCCTTTATAAGTCCCGGTGCGCTGTGCTCGGCACACAGCCTTCCAGACAGTGAGTGTAGGGAGAGTGTCTGCTGCTGATTAGGGACAGATTTGCGGCCCTCATAGGTAGATCCGGATCAGGGCTACAAACTGCTGCTGACCACAACAGTCCTTCTCAGGACTAATCTAGGAGGACATAGGCAGGGTGATCCAGATCGGAGTCCAAGATTTCCAGTGACCAGAACAGTCCTTCTCAGGACTAATCTAGGAGGATATAGGCAGGGTGATACAGATTGAAATCCAAGCTTTTCTGTGACCATTAGAGTCACCACACTCTTGTACTTAGTACCTTAATACAGGTTAGGGACTAAAATCCTCTCTTCAAACCATTACAGTCACCAGACAGGTGTACGTACTACCTTAATACAGGTTAGGGAACTAAAATCCTAACTCTTGTCATCAAAACAGTCACCAGACAGGTGTACGTACTACCTTAATACAGGTTAGGGACTAAAATCCTCTCTTGAACCATTACAGTCACCAGACAGGTGTACGTACTACCTTAATACAGGTTAGGGAACTAAAATCCTAACTCTTGTCATCAACACAGTCACCAGACAGGTGTACGTACTACCTTAATACAGGTTAGGGACTAAAATCCTCTCTTGAACCATTACAGTCACCAGACAGGTGTACGTACTACCTTAATACAGGTTAGGGAACTAAAATCCTAACTCTTGTCATCAAAACAGTCACCAGACAGGTGTACGTACTACCTTAATACAGGTTAGGGACTAAAATCCTCTCTTCAAACCATTACAGTCACCAGACAGGTGTACGTAGTACCTTAATACAGGTTAGGGAACTAAAATCCTAACTCTTGTCATCAAAACAGTCACCAGACAGGTGTACGTACTACCTTAATACAGGTTAGGGACTAAAATCCTCTCTTGAACCATTACAGTCACCAGACAGGTGTACGTACTACCTTAATACAGGTTAGGGAACTAAAATCCTAACTCTTGTCATCAAAACAGTCACCAGACAGGTGTACGTACTACCTTAATACAGGTTAGGGACTAAAATCCTCTCTTCAAACCATTACAGTCACCAGACAGGTGTACGTAGTACCTTAATACAGGTTAGGGAACTAAAATCCTAACTCTTGTCATCAAAACAGTCACCAGACAGGTGTACGTACTACCTTAATACAGGTTAGGGACTAAAATCCTCTCTTCAAACCATTACAGTCACCAGACAGGTGTACGTAGTACCTTAATACAGGTTAGGGAACTAAAATCCTAACTCTTGTCATCAAAACAGTCACCAGACAGGTGTACGTACTACCTTAATACAGGTTAGGGACTAAAATCCTCTGTTTAAACCATTACAGTCACCAGACAGGTGTACGTAGTACCTTAATACAGGTTAGGGAACTAAAATCCTAACTCTTGTCATCAAAACAGTCACCAGACAGGTGTACGTACTGCCTTAATACAGGTTAGGGACTAAAATCCTCTCTTCAAACCATTACAGTCACCAGACAGGTGTACGTAGTACCTTAATACAGGTTAGGGAACTAAAATCCTAACTCTTGTCATCAAAACAGTCACCAGACAGGTGTACGTACTACCTTAATACAGGTTAGGGACTAAAATCCTAACTCTTGTCATCTCAACAGTCACCACACTGTTGTACGTCATACGTTCATACAGGTTAGGGAACTAAAATCCTAACTCTTGTCATCTCAACAGTCACCACACTGTTGTAAGTCATACCTTTATTCAGGTTAGGGAACTAAAATCCTAACTCTTGGCATCTCAACAGTCACCACACTGTTGTAAGTCATACCTTTATTCAGGTTAGGGAACCAAAATCCTAACTCTTGTCATCTCAACAGTCACCACACTGTTGTAAGTCATACCTTTATTCAGGTTAGGGAACTAAAATCCTAACTCTTGTCATCTCAAAAGTCACCACACTGTTGTAAGTCATACCTTTATTCAGGTTAGGGAACTAAAATCCTAACTCTTGTCATCTCAACAGTCACCACACTGTTGTACGTCATACGTTCATACAGGTTAGGGAACTAAAATCCTAACACTTGTCATCTCAACAGTCACCACACTGTTGTAAGTCATACCTTTATTCAGGTTAGGGAACTAAAATCCTAACTCTTGTCATCAAAACAGTCACCAGACAGGTGTACGTACTACCTTAATACAGGTTAGGGACTAAAATCCTAACTCTTGTCATCTCAACAGTCACCACACTGTTGTACGTCATACGTTCATACAGGTTAGGGAACTAAAATCCTAACACTTGTCATCTCAACAGTCACCACACTGTTGTAAGTCATACCTTTATTCAGGTTAGGGAACTAAAATCCTAACTCTTGTCATCAAAACAGTCACCAGACAGGTGTACGTACTACCTTAATACAGGTTAGGGACTAAAATCCTAACTCTTGTCATCTCAACAGTCACCACACTGTTGTAAGTCATACCTTTATTCAGGTTAGGGAACTAAAATCCTAACTCTTGTCATCAAAACAGTCACCAGACAGGTGTACGTCATACCTTTATTCAGGTTAGGGAACTAAAATCCTAACTCTTGTCATCAAAACAGTCACCAGACAGGTGTACGTACTACCTTAATACAGGTTAGGGACTAAAATCCTAACTCTTGTCATCTCAACAGTCACCACACTGTTGTACGTCATACGTTCATACAGGTTAGGGAACTAAAATCCTAACTCTTGTCATCTCAACAGTCACCACACTGTTGTAAGTCATACCTTTATTCAGGTTAGGGAACTAAAATCCTAACTCTTGGCATCTCAACAGTCACCACACTGTTGTAAGTCATACCTTTATTCAGGTTAGGGAACTAAAATCCTAACTCTTGTCATCTCAACAGTCACCATACTGTTGTAAGTCATACCTTTATTCAGGTTAGGGAACCAAAATCCTAACTCTTGTCATCTCAACAGTCACCACACTGTTGTAAGTCATACCTTTATTCAGGTTAGGGAACTAAAATCCTAACTCTTGTCATCTCAACAGTCACCACACTGTTGTACGTCATACGTTCATACAGGTTAGGGAACTAAAATCCTCTCCTAAAACCATTCAAGTCACCAGACTGTTGTACGTCATACCTTGATACAGGTTAGGGACTAAAATCCTCTCCTGAAAGCATTACAGTCACCAGACTGTTGTATGTCATACCTTGATACAGGTGAGGGACTAAAATCCTCTCCTAAAACCATTCAAGTCAGCAGATTGTTGTACGTCATACCTTGATACAGGTTAGGGAATAAAATCCTCTCCTAAAACCATTCAAGTCACCAGACTGTTGTACGTCATACCTTGATTACCTTGATACAGGTTAGGGAACTAAAATCCTAATCTCTTGTGATCTGAACAGTCACCAGACTGGTGTACGTCATACCTTGATACAGGTTAGGGACTAAAATCCTCTCCTGTGACTGTTGTCGCAGTATACAAGCAAAATGCGCAAGGGCGTTGGCAAGGAACAAGGAGGTGAACGTGATGGTGGTGCAGGCAGAGGCCGAGGTCGTGTGCAAGCACTAATTTCGCAACAATACAGTGGCACATCTACTCGCTCACACGTCCTGTCCAAAATTGTTGGGGCCCGCTGCAGTACTACGCTCTTGAACCAACACTAGTGTCAACAGCTTGTTACTTGGATAGCGGATAATGCTTCAAGTCTGATTGGCACCTCCACAAACACCCTGTCTTCCACACGGTCAATTGTCAGTAGCCGTGATACTGCACTGCACATTTACCAACCTGATCCTCCTTCCTACCAACTGGCTGAGTGCACGTCCACGGACATTACTGATCCCACACTTGGACACTCGGAAGTCCAGAAGTGTGTACCCATGGGTCAGTGGAGGTACATGGCAAATTCCCATTACAAAATTTAAATTCAGTTGTCATTTGTTGGTGGTGTGGTGAAGTCTGGCCCAATCCAACCCTTGTTCATCTTGATCTCAGTCAGCCGGTCAGCATTTTCAGTTGACAGGCGGTTGCGTTTATCAGTAATGATTCCACCTGCAGCTCTGAAAACACGCTATGACAAAATGCTAGCGGCAGTGCAGGCCAGGACTTCCAAGGCGTAGAGAGCCAATTCATGCCACGTGTCCAGCTTGGAGACCCAATAATTGTAAGGCACAGAGGAATCTCGCAGTACAGTTGTTCGATCGGCAAGGTACTCCTTCAGCATCTGACCAAACTTAGCATTTCTTGTGGCACTACCCCGCACCTCAGGGGCTGTGGTACGTGAGGGGCTAAGAAAACTGTCCCACCTCCTAAAGACTGTTCCCCTACCTTTGGCGGATTGGACTTGTGCCCCTCTCGGCCGAACGCCTTGGTTGTCCACCGATTCCTCACCTATGCCGCTAGCGTTTTGTGAGGGGAATGATTAGCCTACTTCCGTGACTATGGCCTTCTGGAACTACTGCGTTTTGGCTGACCTCTCCGCCTCAGGAATGACAGACATTAATTTCTCCTTGTACCGTGGGTCTAACAGTGTTGCCAACCAGTACTGATTGTCGGCCAAGATGTTCTGAACGCGAGGGTCACGAGGCAGGCAGCTTACCATAAAGTCAGCCATGTGCGCCAGACTCTTAACACCCATCACTTTAGTATCCAGACCAACACGATGACTGAACATGCTGTCCTCCTCCTCCTCCTCCTCCTCATCTCCCCTGTCCTCTGCCCAGCCACGCTGAATCGAGGGTATCACTGGTGTGCATGTCATATCCTCAATTTGGCCAGAGAGTTGCTCCATGTCTTCATACTCCTCCTCCCCGTCATAGTCCTCCACTGCACGTTGTGATGAGATGAGGCTGGACTCTGTGTTTTCACCCACACCCACTACTGTTTCTTGCTCCAAGTCATCGCGCTCGGCCTGCAATGCATCCTCTTTGTTTTTCAGCAGAGACCATTTTAGAAGGCAGAGTAGTGGTATGGTGACGCTAATAATGGCGTCATCACAGCTCACCATCTGGGTGGAGTCCTAAAAGTTTTGGAGGACGGTACATAGGTCCGACATCCATCTCCACTCCTCAGGTGTTATGTGTGGAGTTTGAACCATTTTCCCGACGGCTTAGGTGATGCAGGTAGTCAACAACTGCCCTCTTCTGCTCACATATCCTGACCAACATGTGCAGAGTTGAATTCCAACGCGTGGGGACATCACACACCAGTCTGTGGGCCGTAAGACGCTAACGGCGCTGAAATCCGCAAAGGTCGGCTGAAGCAGCAGGTGACTTGCGAAAATGTGCAGACAGATGGCGAACTTTTACCAGCAGTTCAGACAGCTCTGGGTATGACTTTAGAAACCTCTGAAACACCAGGTTGAGCACGTGGGCCACGCATGGAACATGCGTCAGCTGGCCTCGCCTCAAAGCTGCCACCAAGTTCCGTCCATTGTCACACACGACCTTTCCTGGCTTTAGGTTCAGAGGTGTGAGCCAGTGATCTGCCTGCTGTTTCAGAGCTGTCCACACCTCTTCTGCATTGTGGGGTTTGTCACTTATGCAGACTAGCTTCAGCACAGCCTGTTGACGCTTCGCAGAGGCAGTGCTGCAGTGCTTCCAGCTTGGGACTGGTGTGGAGGGTACAGTGGATGAGGATGAGCAGGAGGAGGAGGAGGACGCTGAAGAGCATGACATTCCGGAGCTGTAGAGTGTCGGTGAAACCCTGACAGAGGTAGGGCCTGCTATCCTTGGTGTGGGAAGGACGTGTTCCGTCCCTCGATCAGACTGTGTCAGAGCCTCCACAATATTAACCCAGTGTTTTGTCAAGGAGATGTAGCGGCCTTGCCCACAAGCACTTGTCCACGTGTCTGTGGTTATACACTTCAGCCCCTGACCTTACCCCTGCGGTATTAAAGAACAGCAATGACTGTCTACCTCCAGTTTCCAATAACATGTCCACTCTCTATTTGAAACTAAACCTTTCCAAAACTGAACTTCTTCTGCTCCACCCATCCACTAACCTCCCTAAATCGGACATCTCTCTCTCAGTTTGTGGCACCACGATAATGCCTAGGCAGCAGGCTCGTTGTCTGGGTGTTATGTTTGACACCGATCTCTCCTCCTCCCACACACAATGTCTCGTCTGCTCATGTCACTTACACTTGAAGAATATCTCCAGAGTCCGTCCCTTTCTCACCCTGTAAACAACAAAAACCCTCACCGTGGCCCTAATCCATTACCGCCTTGACTAGTGCAATTCTCTATTAAGCGGCCTCCCCCTCACCACAGTTTCTCCTCTCCCGTCCATCCTTAATGCAGTGACGCACACCAGGGGCCAGGGTTACTCCCGGTTTAGACAGGCGATTCTTCTCCTTCCTTAGCTTCTCTTGCCAGCGTCGCCCAGGAATACCAGGTCGGGTACGGGGAGGCTGCTTCAATGCCCTATCCATGATGTACGTTCTGGATTCTTTGGGGAGCCTTGGGTCCCTCGGTGGGTACACCGCTGGTTAGACGACTGGAAACTGGCTGGTGGTGGGGTGCTCCTATAAAGCTGCTCCTCCACGGGGCTGGTTCGCGTGGCAGAGGTGAACTGCTGCCAGCTTCGGTACCAGTGAACCGGCTGTAAGTTGTGGGCACGGGAGTCTTTTGGGAACCCGTGTAGAAATGCCCATTCCCGGTGGTTAAGGCCTCAGGTGCGGACACCCGACCGGTGACGGCCCAGGGGCCCGCACGGGGTGCGGAGCCCCCGCTCCACTCCAAGTTCTAGTCTGCTCTCTTCAAGTTCTAGACTACGTCTCACTCACTGTCTAGATTATTGTGTTCTCTTCACTACCCTAACACTCCACCCACCAGGACCTATGATTGGTCCCCTGTTCTAGGTGTTGTATGTTGGGTTGGATCTCTGAGTTAACTATTTCACTGCTTTGTCTAGAGAATATTGCGGCTGCAATACTCCCTTGTGACGCACTCGTTGCGGGGCGCCACACTCCCCCTTGGTTAAATCAGCTTGTCCCCAAGCGTCAAACTACTCACATTACAGAGGTTTTTACATTTTTTATACATATATGACACACTTTTATTAAAATAGAAAAACAGGTAAAGAAATGCTTTGATGTTATAAGCAAAGAAACAGGTAATCACTTTGTGCGGACCCGGCGGGCGGTCGGCTGTACTTTAACTAGAGTCCAGGCTGTAGCCGCGAGATCACACAGTCAATGATTAACGGGAACAGAGTCATTGATGAAAGTTCAAGTTTTTAAAGTCACTGGCTCTGAGGGTGATGGCGTACCCGGATAGCGAACCACCCATCTGCACAAGCATAGCGCTCGTAGGTGATTATATCGCCTCGGTATAGGTCGCGATCGGGATGTCCTCTTGGCAAGTTGGACTCAACGTCCCGGCGCCCCACAAACACCTCCTCATTCAAACCCACCTCCCAAGCGAACCCCCACCCGGTATTTAAGTTAAAGGTGGAAATTCTACCTTCACGGCGGAGTTCATCAGGCAGCGGCGGCTGGCGGCGAGCCTCGGCACGGGCCTCCATGTTGGCGCGTTCTCGGGCTTGCCACTCCTCTCGTCGTTTCTGGCGTACATCTCCGTCGTTACGGCTCGGGGTGTAAAGATGAGTAATGGAGCTGGTGGTTTGGCGGGAAGCTTGAACTTGGCGGGCTGTCTGTATCGGAACCCGGTGGAACGGCACAGGGGAAGGTGTCGGCAGTGCACCCGACCAGTGTACCCGAGCTGTGTGCCCGGAAGGAAGTTCTTTGTTGTCTCCCCAAGCGAACCCGGTGTCGAAATCCTCAGCGGTGCTGTGGGTCTCGTCGTCATCCTCTCCGACCTCTTCCTCGATGACCACATCAGGCTGCTCGTTGATGAAAGACGTTAAAGCTTGTTCCGTTGTACAACGGGGCGGTGGTGCTGCGGATCCTTCCGTAGGGACGTCCTGTAGGGCTTCCAGGCTGCCTGCCTCTTCATCTGTTTCCGCAGGTAAAGGTGTTTCAATCCCGGTTACCAGGTAGGCCTCTGTGGTTGCAGAGGAGGCCTCCGGTTCAAGGGAGAAACAAGCGACAGTCTCGGTAGTGTGGAAACTAGTCGCGGGTTCCGCAGGTGGAACCTGGTAGAGATCGAGTTCTTCCATGGAGCGTGTTATGAGCTCCGGCTCAAGAACGGAATCGGTTGCGATGTTGGTCGCTGGAACGGGTCGAGTTGCGGCCTCCACCGGAATGACGCAGTCTATTGGCTCAGGTGACGGAGCAGGACAGGTGGTAGGCGAGGGTGAGGCGGTCGAGAAGCTGGTGACATCGTCTGGGCTTGGAGAAGCTGCACCCGGTCGGCTCTGCTGCATCGCATGGTGTAGTCGTCTGCCTAGGGTCGCGCTCCAGCTACGGATCGTCCATTCCACTGTCTCTAGTAACCGCACCCGGAGGTCTTGTAGAGCCTCTAGCCAGAAGTCGGGGCTGCCGTCTATGGTAAGGGCAGGATCCGGACCCGGTTGGCTTATGGCTGCTCTGGCCTCCGCCTCGACCTCCCGCATCAGGTCTTGGAGTCTCATGCTGGCCATTCTTCTTTGGAGGGAAACCACACCCGATCAACCGGTAAGACGTTCTGGTTGAGCTGATGAAGATGTCTTCTCTCTCTGTCGGTGTGTCTAGGTATGACACTCCCATCTCCTCTGGGCTTTTGTAGTCCAATCGTGGGAAAAGTCTTTGGGATCCGCCCCCATGGTTGATTCGAGCAATCAGGGCGGACAAAGAGTTTGGCGCCTTTTGTCTTTGGCCCTCCCACAGTGAGGGGGGGGTTGACTCACTCTTGGGCTTCACGTGGCGGCTTCTTGTGGCGGGAACGCCATCTTGGGCGCCATCTTGACCCAATGGTGTAAAGGCGGGAAAGTTCTTTTTAGGACGAACAAAGTCCAATTGTAGACAATAAAGTCCAGTTTAAGCACAACATACCCGTTGGTAACGGGCCTGCTCGTATCCTGTTCGTGACGCCATTTTCTGACGCACACCAGGGGCCAGGGTTACTCCCGGTTTAGACAGGCGATTCTTCTCCTTCCTTAGCTTCTCTTGCCAGCGTCGCCCAGGAAAACCAGGTCGGGTACGGGGAGGCTGCTTCAATGCCCTATCCATGATGTACGTTCTGGATTCTTTGGGGAGCCTTGGGTCCCTCGGTGGGTACACCGCTGGTTAGACGACTGGAAACTGGCTGGTGGTGGGGTGCTCCTATAAAGCTGCTCCTCCACGGGGCTGGTTCGCGTGGCAGAGGTGAACTGCTGCCAGCTTCGGTACCAGTGAACCGGCTGTAAGTTGTGGGCACGGGAGTCTTTTGGGAACCCGTGTAGAAATGCCCATTCCCGGTGGTTAAGGCCTCAGGTGCGGACACCCGACCGGTGACGGCCCAGGGGCCCGCACGGGGTGCGGAGCCCCCGCTCCACTCCAAGTTCTAGTCTGCTCTCTTCAAGTTCTAGACTACGTCTCACTCACTGTCTAGATTATTGTGTTCTCTTCACTACCCTAACACTCCACCCACCAGGACCTATGATTGGTCCCCTGTTCTAGGTGTTGTATGTTGGGTTGGATCTCTGAGTTAACTATTTCACTGCTTTGTCTAGAGAATATTGCGGCTGCAATACTCCCTTGTGACGCACTCGTTGCGGGGCGCCACAGCAGCAGCCAGGATCACCCATCTGGCCAATCGTTACTCAGATGCCTCTGCTCTGTGCCAGTCATTGCACTGGCTGCCCGTATACTACAGCATCCAATTCAAATTGCTTCTTATCACCCACAAAGCTATTCACAGTGCAGCACCCCCCTACCTCTCCTCCCTCATCTCTGTCTATCACCCCACTCGCGCTCTACGTTCCTCAAATGACCTTCGACTGACATCGGTAATAATCCGATCCTCCCAGTACCGGCTCCAAGACTTCTCCAGAGCTGCACCAAACCTCTGGAATGCTTTACCAAAAGAAATCAGGACTATCCACAACTTGCATGGCTTCAGACGATCCCTAAAAAAGCATCTTTTTAAGGCGGGCTATCATACTCCCTAATAGAAGTCCTTTGTACTGTAGATAGTGGGCTATCCCTCTGGACATTACTCTTCTACAAACTCCACCAAACCAAAAAGGTCTACACAGACTGTATAATGACCATCCATGTAAGCTTAGTTCTATGCCCCATTTCCTCAAGATGCCTGGACCATCCGTGCAATAAGCCCCTGTACCTTGTGCAACCCCTATCCCGTTGTAGATTGTAAGCTCTTTTGAGCAGGGTCACCTTCATTTCTTGCTTTATTTTTTGTATTTTCTTTTTTACATTGATTCTATGCCTATTGTTTTGTATCCAATTATTCTACTGTATTTGTTCTGTACTGTAATTACTTACTGTATTATATTTTCTGTACTCTAACCCTACATTGTAAAGCGCTGCTTAATATGTTGGCGCTATATAAATAAAGCTGTATTATTATTATTATTATTAGGTGGACTTTGGCTGAAACAGCGTTGTTCAGGGCACGTGTGATGCTGTTGGACACGTGGTTATGCAATGCGGGGACGGCACATCTGGAGAAATAGTGGCGGCTGGGGACCGAGTAACGTGGGACAGCAGCCGGCATCAGGTCGCGGAATGCTTCCGTCTACAACAGCCGGAAAGGCAACATTTGTAGCGCAATGAGTTGCGAAATGTGATCATTCAGGACTGTGGCATGTGGGGCGTTGGCAGCGTATTTGCGCCTGCGTTCAAATGTTTGCTGAATGGATAATTGAACACTGCGCTGGGAAAAGAACGTGCTTGATGGTGGTGTAATTTGGACGTGGGCAACTTCAGGTGCAGGGACGGAGGCTTGTTCGCGGCCAGCATGGACAGGGGATTGGCTCGCACGCACAACAGGCAAAGACGTAGCAGTGACATCAGCAAGCACCGCTTCTCGACTCTGTTGTAGTTTCCACAAAGTCGTGTGCTTGGCTGACATGTGCCTGATCATGCTAGTGGTGGGCAGGCTGCTACTTTTCGTACCCCTGCTGATGCTGGCATGGCAGGTGTTGCAAATGGCCTTTTTAGAGTCATCTGGAGCCAACTGAAAATACTGCCAGACTCGGGAAGACCTAACATTTGAACAGGCACCTTGCGTCGTGTTGTTGTTCCTGGGAACGGTTGCCTGCCTTATGCCTGCGTACCCGACCCTGCTTCGTACTGCCTGTTGGGATGCTATGCCTCCCTCCCCCTGTGCACTGCTGTCCTCGCTCTGCATATACTCCTGCCAGGTTGGGTAAGCTACTGGATCATCCACCACGTTGTCTTCCTATTCCTTGGCTAATCGCTGGACTGCTCCTCCTTCTCCTCATGTGGCACCATGATGACCGTTACAATAGTTTGGCTGTAGTTTCAGGTATACCCACAGTGGTAAATTTTTACGCCCATTCTTTTTGAATGGGCATTACAAAGACAGGATACCCGCATCTTTTCTATGTGAAAAATGTTTTGAGGCTCTCCAGCACGTCTCTATCCAGGGACAAAGAGGAGCCTCCCAATTTTTGGCTGCCCTGACCAAAGGGCTATTCTAAAATACACCCACTTGAGGGTTACAGGCCCTACTACATGTCTGTAAGCATGGGTCATTGTTGAACCTCCCAATTTTTGGCTGCCCTGACCAAAGGGCTATACTACAATACACCCACTTGAGGGTTACAGGCCCTACTACATGTCTGTAAGCATGGGTCATTGTTGAACCTCCCAATTTTTGTCTACCCTGACCAAAGGGCTATACTACAATACACCCACTTGAGGGTTACAGGCCCTACTACATGTCTGTATGCAAGGGTCATTGTTGAACCTCCCAATTTTTGGCTGCCCTGGCCAAAGGGCTATACTACAATACACCCACTTGAGGGTTACAGGCCGTACTACATGTCTGTAAGCATGGGTCATTGTTGAACCTCCCAATTTTTGGCTGCCCTGACCAAAGGGCTATACTACAATACACCCAGTTCTTGTTAACAGGCCCTCCTGCACGTCTCTATCCAGGGACAAAGAGGAGCCTCCCAATTTTTGGCTGTCCTGACCAAAGGGCTATACTACAATACACCCACTTGAGGGTTACAGGCCCTACTACATGTCTGTGAGCATGGGTCATTGTTGAACCTCCCAATTTTTGTCTACCCTGACCAAAGGGCTATACTACAATACACCCACTTGAGGGTTACAGGCCCTACTACATGTCTGTAAGCATGGGTCATTGTTGAACCTCCCAATTTTTGGCTGCCCTGACCAAAGGGCTATACTACAATACACCCAGTTCTTGTTAACAGGCCCTCCTGCACGTCTCTATCCAGGGACAAAGAGGAGCCTCCCAATTTTTGGCTGTCCTGACCAAAGGGCTATACTACAATACACCCACTTGAGGGTTACAGGCCCTACTACATGTCTGTAAGCATGGGTCATTGTTGAACCTCCCAATTTTTGGCTGTCCTGACCAAAGGGCTATACTACAATACACCCACTTGAGGGTTACAGGCCCTACTACATGTCTGTAAGCATGGGTCATTGTTGAACCTCCCAATTTTTGGCTGCCCTGGCCAAAGGGCTATACTACAATACACCCACTTGAGGGTTACAGGCCCTACTACATGTCTGTAAGCATGGGTCATTGTTGAACCTCCCAATTTTTGGCTGTCCTGGCCAAAGGGCTATACTACAATACACCCACTTGAGGGTTACAGGCCCTACTACATGTCTGTAAGCATGGGTCATTGTTGAACCTCCCAATTTTTGGCTGCCCTGACCAAAGGGCTATACTACAATACACCCACTTGAGGGTTACAGGCCCTACTACATGTCTGTAAGCATGGGTCATTGTTGAACCTCCCAATTTTTGGCTGCCCTGGCCAATGGGCTATACTACAATACACCCAGTTCTTGTTTACAGGCCATCCTGCATGTCTGTATCCAGGGGCATTGGTGAACCTCCCAATTTTGGACTGCCCTGGCAAAGGAAGATACTACAATAGACCCAGTTCTTCAAAATGGGCACATTATTTCTAGACAGGGCTTCATGTACGTCTCTTGTCAGGGTCATCGGAGTGCCGCACAATGTTTTCACGTAAAATCTTTCATGTAATCACAAAAAGTAACATACACCAGCTGTATCTCACTATTGGGTATGTGCCCTTAACATTTCCACCCTAAATATTCATTTTGGTGTCATTTTGGAAGGTTTTCTGGACACTCCGTAAAATTGGCGTGAAACTCGGACAACATTGTTCACAGCTGTGACTTTTGAGTGAGAACTGCTTCCAGGGGTCTTCCCCATGGTGTTGCCATGTCATTTCAGCACTCTTCTGAGACTTTTGTGACATTTTTAGGGTTTTTTCCAGGCAGCCGGCAGTCATTTCATAAAAATACTCGTGTCTCCCATAGGATAACATTGGGCTCGTTACTCGGGCCGAGTACACGAGTATCTCGGGATGCTCGGCCCGAGCTTCGAGCACCCGAGCATTTTAGTACTCGCTCATCACTAGTCACATGCCTTTGATGTCAGTCTCCCAGGTCCTGCAAGTCTGTTGGACATAGTGAGAAGTCTATGTGTGCTTGGAGCGTGCCCAGAGCTCCAGACAAACAGAAAGACCTGACATCCCTATGTAAAGCCTTACCAAGGTGAGTGGATACTCTGTATGGACACTGTTTATGTTGTTGTGGAGCCTGAAGAAAGGTTCAAGCTTGTTTATCCTGCCTTGTTTATGAGGATATGAATAAACCAAATGAACTTTTAAATAGAGAATATTTTCCTTTTGCTACCTCTACAACCAACAAAGTGAGTACCCAATTATAGTGACTGATACATAAAGTGTTTACTATATACTGGAGTGGAGGCAGAGCTGCGGTGGAGTCTCAGGGGGCCCCAAAGTTTTACCAGTAAGGGGCCCTTAAATTCCTAGTGGCAGCTCTGGGCTTACTCAGAGTGACTGCAATTCTTATGTTTTTCAGCATGAATAACATGGTTTCCTTGCCCACTACTTTGTGTCCTGGAGTCCTCATATTTAATTTAGGTCTATAGCCTACAGAATGGTAGGGGCACACACAGGACCCTGAAGTCCTGGAGCAGGTGGTCCAATGATGTCACTGAGTCACTCCATCCACATCAGAGCACTGAATGTGTCAGTAAATTTGCAAGGATCCTAGGTTTGCTTTGTACATTTTTTTCTTTTTTCTTTTATGGTGCATTATTATCCTAGCTTGGTTTGGGGATTAAAGCCAGTGACTGTTTTTGACTGTTGTATTTTTGGTTTCTCTGTCTGCAGATATATTGCCTTTCCTTTCCTGCCCAAATGCTGAAGATTCCAATTATCTCTGTTTTCACTTCTCGAAATACAAGGAATAGTGGTTCCATGATCCACGCTGCTGTTGAGGAAAAGAGGACCACACGGGATCTTGATGTAATGGTGTTTTATTCCCAACAGGGAAACACGTTGGGAATAAACACCATTACATCAAGATCTCGTGTAGTCATCTTTTCCTCAAAAGCAGCGTGGATCGTGGAAGCACTATTCCTTGGATTTCTGTTTACACACCACGTTGCATGTGGGAGTGCTGATCCAACGGCACCTGTACAAGCGCATACACCATTTGTGGGTTTACACAACTGGCCCAGGTGAGCACATGCCATTATAGGGTATTAATTGTCCCTTAAACGATAAGACCCATTGTGCTGTTTGTCTCTCACTTTCAGATATTTGATGTTTTCCATTTTTCTGTTTTGATCTCTCCTATCACATTCTGGGTTGGGTTATGTATGTTCACCTTTCACAGCACTTCCTTGCTGGCTATACCTTTAGGTGGACTTGTGTCTAGGAGTTCCAGCCCTTCATCTTAGGGGTTTATCTTTGCTAAAAATTAGTTCCTGCTGTGAGTTAGTTTGTTTTCATTTCAAGCATTTATTCCTTTCACCCTCTTTGAATATGTTTTAGTTATCTTACTATGAGTTTTTGTGTCTTCCAGTACATCTTCCTGTCCCCTTGTCAGCTTCCCCTCTAGTCATTCAGGAGGTATAATAAACCTCTTGATGACCTTTTAGGGCACCAGGTCTGTGGTTATGTTTTAGTTGTGTACCCAGGCATTATTACTGTGTGTGCAGGATAATGAGATAATTTCATTATTCATTGTTGAGTCCAATGGACATTATAACCGTACGCACAGCAACTTAGTACAACATTACAGTATGTGAGGGGAATAAATTATTTTATATATAGGGAATCAGGGGCATGATTACTTTCGTTGAGGTACTTAAGACATCATTATTTGGTAGTGGGATATTTAAGAAGTATAATAGGATATAGAGACACTAAGCGTATTCTAACTATCAAAGGGGCACATAAGGGTGCATTATTACTTTGTAGGGGATAATATATGGGCATTAAAACTTTCTATTCAGACCTGGAAATGGCGATTCGTAGGGCAAACATCCACTCACATTGTAGGATGATTGTATTTTGAGAGTTGATCCTGCTCACCTGCTGTTATGAAAACACAGCATCTGAGAAATGAACTTGGCAGAGTTGCCAATATGACTTTTTATTTTTTCTGGACAGCTTACCAAGAAATCATGGACAGACAGTATATTTTACAGACGCATTGAAAATCCATAATAAATTATTATATCTGATATCTGTCTACAGTCCATAATTCGGATATAAAGACATCGGATGCAGTCACTGTAAACTGTAAAAAGATTATAATTACAGTCAAAATAATTAGTTTTTTCAGCTTTAAAAAAGTCATGGATGTCTTAGTTTTTTTTTATTTAAGGACAGGACAAAAAAATGCCTTATTTTTTTAGACTGTCCTGAAATTTCCGGAGTGTTGGCAACCCAGGAATCTGGAGCTGCTGCAGTGATCGATATTCGATTCTAATGTACACCGATAATCAACAAGATAAGAGATCCACGGTCTGTGGAGCGCTACGATCAGGAAGAGTCAGGGAGATGGAAATATTTGTTGAAATACCTGATGAAGGCAGCGCTGTGCTGTGGAAATGCGTTGCGACTTGTAAAAGGTTAATAAAATATTTTTACAAATATTTCCATCTCCCTGACTCTTCCTGATCCTAGCGCTCCACAGACCGTTAAATTGCTGTCTCCATGTTGATCTAGGAGGCTGCTCTGCCCCTGAAGCTCACTGCTTATGGGCTTCTGCTGTGTGCTTTCCCCTAAGCCGAAATTTGCCAGTCAGCCCCTGATTGGTAGAGTTCAGTGTGCTGCACTGTTCCTGCGAGTATCTGTAAAATTGAGCGCTGACCACAACTTACAATTTAAAAGTTACTTTATTTCACATAGGAAAGTTGAGTTATTTCTGTATTAAACTGATTCCTTCTTCAAGGCTATTTCATATTAAATTGTACTGAAGAATACAATATTCTTACGGGACCAATTTTACTATCTAAAGGTGATTATGGAGCTTTGAAATGTAAGAAGCACATTATTACTATGTGGGACACCAAGAGGAATACTGTTACCACGCCACACAGCAGGAGCAGAAATAGGGACAAATATTGCAACAGCCACAGAGGACACAACACTTGGGTATCAGTGGGATGGGAAGTTTATGTACACACTTGATTACAGTTGTTGCTTCTAATGGTGGCCAAACAGTTATTACGTTTATAGGGAAATCTCTTGTTTCACACGGGCCCTGTAGGTTTGGATTTCTTTTTCCCTTAATAACAAAGACCTTCATTTATAAACTGCATTTTGTGTTTACTTGTGTTATCTTTGTCTAATTTTTAAATTGGAACGGTGAACTGAAACATTGAAGCGTGACAAAAATACAAAAGAAAGAAATCAGGAAGGAAGCAAACACTTTTTCACACCACTGTACATTATAAATGGACAGGCTCAATGCTTGAATTTGGCAGGTCAAATTTGGCTTTGTACATTAGCATCATGTCTATTGATCTTGTGATTTCCATAATTCCACAACTTTTCCTTCTTTGTGTTGAAATTTCAATTTTTAGGAAAGTATTTCATACATCTTTCAGTTTCTGTCCTATCTGCAGAATATCTCACCGAAAAATGGCCATGTAAAACATCCATTGCACCTAGCAGGAGTCTGTCAGCTCCACTGAGAGGTAACACAAGTGTCTGATTATCGGTGCCCATGATGTGGGTTACGAGCTTATGTATTTGGACAAATATCCACAAACACCTCACATCTCTATCTCTTATGGTACCTTTACACGCCGCCACAACAGGATGCATACAACCCGCTACAGGCTACAAATGTAGCTTGTCGCGCCAATATCGCCCGTAGTAGCGGCGTGTGAAGACGGGACGACACAGCCGGCTACAGATATCTCTGTATCCGTGCACTGCCCATAAACAGATGGCTACATCGCCGATTGTAGCGAGCTGTATCGGCGTGTAAAGAACCCACAGAAGGGAACTGTGGACACCATGCTATGTAGCTGGGGCGTGACACAGGGTCCGGGTTTCCGCACCCCCTTCAGCGATCATTGGAGGAAGCTCCTGCGTTGCGATTGGTTGTCGCCGCACAGGGCGGCATATTTAAGGAGCTGACGAGTCACACTACACAATTGCTCAAGCGTCAAGTATTAATCTGCCTCCTGCGATGCCTGTCCAAGCTTGGTATTTTTGCTTTCTCCTATCAGCGTACGGACGTCTCGTAATCCACAATTGGAGCACGCCTATGTGCTGTCCCTGCTGCACCAGGTACGCCCATAGTAGCTGGTTGTAGCGGTGTGTAAATGAGCTACAGATGGCTACTTGAGACACCCGGCGATGTATCTAGCTGTAGATGTAGCGTAGTGTAGCGCACCTTGTGGCGGCGTGTAAAGAGGGTGCGTTTCCCGTTTGTAACCGTTTGGGCGTGCTCGTGCACGTGAAGTAGCCGTTGGTATCCATCCTGCAGTGGCGGCGTGTAAAGGTACCATTAGGGTACCTTTACACGCCGCTACTGGCGGGTGGATGCAACCAGCTACTTCACGTGCACGAGCAAGCACAAACGGTTACAAACGGTCAACGCACCATCTTTACACGCCGCCACAAGCTACGCTACGCTACGTGACATCTATCCCCGGATACACGCTGAGTGCCACAAGTAGCCATCTGTAGCTTAGCGTACCATCTTCAGACGCCGCCACCACAGGGTACTCTGGGCGGAACAAAGACAGCAGAGAAAAAACATATAGGCGTGCCACAGTCCATCACGCCGTGCCCAAACCACAACCATTGGCTAACCCAACAGAGTTCTGATTGGGCACGACGCAAAGGGCGGATGGCGGACACCTGACGTAGTAGTGATCGGACTGTGGCACGGAATAAGCGCTTGTGACATGGCGGAGTGTGCAGGAAGAGCCAATCGGTACGCAGTATCTTCCACCAATGATCGCTGATGGGGCGCGGTAACCCGGAGCCTGTGTCATGCCCCAGCTACATACCAGCTACATTGCCTGGTGTCGACACATCCCTTCTGTCGCTTCTTTACACGCCGATACAGCTCGCTACAATCGCCTGTGTAGCCACCTGTTTCCGGGCAGTGCTCGGAAACAGATGTATCTGTGGCCGGGTGCCTCCTACCGTCTTTACACGCCGCTACTACAGGGTATTTTCCCGCTACAAGCTACATTTGTAGCCTGTAGCTGGTTGTATCCACCCGCCAGTAGCGGCGTGTAAAGGTACCCTTAGGGTACCTTTACATGCCGCTACTGGCGGGTGGATACAACCAGCTACTTCACGTGCACGAGCACGCACAAACGGTTACAAACGGTCAACGCACCATCTTTACACGCCGCCACAAGCTACACTACGCTACGTGACATCTATCCCCGGATACATCGCTGGGTGCCACAAGTAGCCATCTGTAGCTTAGCGTACCATCTTCAGACGCCGCCACCACAGGGTACTCTGGGCGGAACAAAGACAGCAGAGAAAACATATAGGCGTGCCACAGTCCATCACGCCGCGCCCAAACCACAACCATTGGCTAACCCAACAGAGTTCTGATTGGGCACGATGCAAAGGGCGGATGGCCGACACCTGACGTAGTAGTGATCGGACTGTGGCACGGAATAAGCGCTTGTGACATGGCGGAGTGTGCAGGAAGAGCCAATCGGTACGCAGTATCTTCCACCAATGATCGCTGATGGGGCGCGGTAACCCGGAGCCTGTGTCACGCCCCAGCTACATACCAGCTACATTGCCTGGTGTTGACACATCCCTTCTGTCGCTTCTTTACACGCCGATACAGCTCGCTACAATCGCCTGTGTAGCCAGCTGTTTCCGGGCAGTGCTCGGAAACAGATGTATCTGTGGCCGGGTGCCTCCTACCGTCTTTACACGCCACTACTACGGGGTATTTTCCCGCTACAAGCTACATTTGTAGCCTGTAGCTGGTTGTATCCACCCACCAGTAGCGGCGTGTAAAGGTACCCTTAGGATAACTTTACACGCCGCCACAGGAAGGCAGCAACTGCCGGGCACTGGGGACAATTGTGCCTGTTGACATGAAATTACTACGAAATGGCGGCGTGTAAATTGGGAAATTCCTCCCTGCGCCCTGCAGTTCCTTCGGATACCTGTTGCTGAGCCGTGCTCAAACACAGGAAGGCACAATACCTATGGTGGTGGCGTGTAATCGGGGCACAGGCAAGGTATTTGCGTGGCCTACGAATTCCCAGGGGCGTGACACAGCCTCATGGATACCGTGCCCCAACAGCAATCATTGGTGGAGGCTCGTGCATTATGATTGGCTGTCCCTTCACTGGGCGCCATATTTAAAGAGCTATCCATTCCCAGTCCACAATTGCAATGGCGTCATGTATTAGCCAGCCTTCCTGCGCAGGCTGGCCAATCATGACACTATTGCGTTGTCCAATCAACGCTTGTGCATCACGGAATACACAACTCTGTCACGCCTATGTACTTACGGCGCGAAATATGTACGCCAATATTCCTTTGTGGTAGCGGCGTATAAACCAGGGAAGGTATTCAACAGGAAGTAAGCCGCAGGAGCTGTCGGCACTTCCGGGGAACGCAGATGCCTTCAGTGGACCACGCAGTGGCGGCGTGTATATGCAGCATAGGCAATCGGTATCCACCGTTAAAAACGTGCGCGTCCACGTGCTGTGGATACCTGTTGCTAGCCACAGTGGCGACGTGTAAAGGTACCCTTAGTGTTTATTGCACCTTTTTATCTTTTGCCGTGTGTAGCTGAGCCTTCTGGGGGATGTCTGTTATTTGTGATGCATATACATGGCGCGGAGCAGCCTGCCTGATCTAATAGCATGGGCGTGACCAATAGCCTGCAGTCTGACACTTTGCATCACATGTGCGTGGATGACTGACGCCCAATGATAACCTTGTGTCTATAAATACCACCAGTCACCTCCCTAATAGCTTGGCTGGATGCAGGTACCACAATCGCCCCAATGCATGGATTGTTGCAGGAGATTGAGCACCGGTATTCAGAGACTTGTGTTACCTCTCAGTGGAGCTGACAGCCTCCTGCTAGGTGCAATGGATGTTTCACATGGCTATTTTTCGGTGAGTTTTTCTGAATTTATGTCCTATTTTCGGTGATTCTAGCTGCAGAATATCTCTATACAGCTTAATATAGAAAAGTCTTGTGAATAGTTTCACTCTTACGTTGTCACGACAACAATGTGAAATCGATCTTTTATTTTTTGCTTTATAATCTCCTTAGTTGTCCTTTGAACTTTTCGAGCGTGCTTGACCCATTTTTCACAGCGCTCCAAATCATAAGATTTCTTCAGCCATTGCAGCTCTAAAAAAGAAATGTAAATGCTCAGTAGATATGTCCTCATGTTGCCTGTTCAGGTGTGTCTATTCTAATTTTACGGTATTTTACAATGTAAATGTATTTCTTTTCTGTATAGATAATAAACCTTACAGAATTATGCATTATGAACTAAACAAGAATGTATTGAAAAAAAGAGTACATTCATGACATACCGTACTTTCATTTTTCAATTCAAAAAATCAATTGGCAGATGCAGGGGAGTGATAGCTGATTATTATTATTATTATTTTATAGAGCACTATTGATTCCATGGTGATGTACATGAGAAAGGGTTAAATACAAACAAGTTAAACATACAAAGAATAAACTAACCGTGACAGACTGATACAAAGGGAGGAGAGAACCCTGTACTTGCGGGCTTACATTCTAGAGGGCAGTGGGGAGAGAGTAGGTTGGGTCTGCTCTGGTGGTGGTGGAGCGCTGGGTCCAATGGTGGTGGAGTGCCAGGTCCAGTGGTGGTGAGGTGGCACTGTGGTCATTGCAGGCTGTAGACTGTTCTGAAGAGATGGGTTTTCAGGTTCCGCTTGAAGGTTCCGAGTGTGGGGGACAGTCGGACGTTTTGGGCTGCAGAATTCCAGAGGATGGGGGATGTTTGGGCGAAGTCTTGCAGGCGGTTAGATGAGGAATGTACAAGTGTGGAAGAAAGGTGGATCAAAGACTACGAGATGGATGATATTGGGAGATTAGTTCAGAGATATATGAGGGGGACAGATTGTGAACGGCTTTGTAAGTCAGTGTTAGTAGTTTGAATTGGATGCATTGGTGAATTGGGAGCCAGTGGAGGGATTTGCAAAGGGGAGAAGTGGAGGAATAGCCAGGAGAGAGGTGGATTAGTCGAGTAGCAGACAGATTGAAGAGGTGCAAGAGTGTTAGCAGGGAGGCCGCAGAGGAGGACGTTGCAGTATTCGAGACGGGAGATGATGAGGGCATGCACTAGTAGTTTAGTAGATTGAGGGTTGAGGTAGGCACAGATTCTGAAAATACTTTTGAATTGGAAGCGGCAGGAGGTGGCAAGGGCTTAGATGTGCAGTTTTAAGGACAGAGCAGAGTTAAGGGTTACTAAGAGGCAGTGGACTTCAGGTACAGGGCAAAGTGTGATGTCATTTATTGTGATAGATAGATTTGGTAAGGAGGGTGTGTGAGATGGAGGGAAGATAATACGTTCTGTTTTATCTACGTTAAGTTTTAGGAAGCGTGAGGAGAAGGAGGATATCGTTGATAGACACTCTGTGATTTTGGACAGGAGAGAGGTGACATCTGGGCCAGAGAGATAGATCTGAGTGTCATCAGCGTACAGGTGATACTGGAAGCCATGGGACTTTATGATTTGTCCCAGACCAAGGGTATCGATTAAAAAAAGGAGGGGCCCCAGGACAGAGCCTTGAGGGAACCCAACAGAGAGGGGATGGGCGAGGAGGTCGTGTAGGAGTGGGAGAGGCTAAATGTGCGGTTGGAAAGGTATGAGAAGATCCCGAAAAGGGCAAGGTCAGTGACACCAGTGGAAGAGAGGATCTCTAATAGGAGACAGTGGTCGACTGTGTCGAACGTGGAGGACAGGTCTTGAAGGAGAAGGACAGAGAAATGTCTGTTAGCTTCGGCCGTAAGTTGTTAGTAATTTTGGTCAGTGTAGTTTCTGTGAAGTGGTGGGGGCGAAAGCCGGATTGAAGGCTGTCAAAGAGAGAGTTGGATGAGAGGTGGGATGAGAGTACAGTGTGGACATGCTTTTCGAGAAGTTTGGAAGCGAACGGGAGCAGGTATATGGGCCAGTAGCTGGATGTTGAAGTGGGGTCGAGAGATGGCTTCTTTAACCCCTTTACGACTAATGACGAGTATACTCGTCATGAAAAGATGTCAGTTCCCGCATCATGACGAGTATACTCGTCATGGCTTTGAACTGTCACTGCTTCTAAACGAACAGTGACAGTTCAATTCTAAAAGCTGTCAGTGACAGCCAAGGGTTAGGGGAAGAGGTGTGGGGACCCCTGTTAGAGGTCCCCACACTCAGAGCGATGTGATCGGTCAGTCAATCTGACCGACCGATCACATCAAGATCACGCAGGGAAATGCATGATCTTTGCAGGAGCCGGGCTGTCAGCTGTGCCCGGCTCCTACAATCGTCCCCTGCTTGTGCCCACTGATGTGGCCGCTCTCCTGCATCACCCCCCCCCCCACTCATTCCCCATGACCCCCCCACTGTGTCTGGCACCCCCCCGCTCATCCCCCCTGTCCCCTGCTGTGTCCGGCCCCCCCCCGCACTCATCCCTCTTCTCCCCCGCTGTGTCCGGCCCCCCCCGCACTCATCCCTCTTCTCCCCCGCTGTGTCCGGCCCCCCCACTCATCCCCCTGTCCCCTGCTGTCACTGTGTCCCGCCACGCTAATCCCCCCTGCTATGTCCGCCCCCGTTCCCCTCCCCCCGGTCATCCCTCTTGCTCCCGCCTTGTCCCGGGTCCTCCGCTGTCCCCCCTGTCTCCTGCTGATTCTGGGCCCCCGCCACCGCTGGTGACCGGCGAGAGGAGGTGATCACCAACCCGGTGAACACCTCTTCCCGCCGCTTCCTCCGCTCACCTCCTCCGGCCGCCGCTGCTGCCTCCTCCAGCCGCCGCCGCCTCCTCCTGCCGCCGCCGACCTC
This sequence comes from Allobates femoralis, assembly GCA_033576535.1. NCBI lineage: Eukaryota > Metazoa > Chordata > Amphibia > Anura > Aromobatidae > Allobates > Allobates femoralis. The sequence continues at coordinate 398,771,780 of JARQOC010000004.1, read as the reverse complement.
CTCCTGCCGCCACTGCCTCCTCCTGCTGCCGCCGACCTCCTCCTGCCGCCGCTGCTGCCTCCTCCAGCCGCCGCCGACCTCCTCCTGCCGCCACTGCCTCCTCCTGCCGCCGCCGACCTCCTCCTGCCGCCGCTGCCTGCAGGGGGATCCCAGATCCCCCATCCCCCTGCAGGGGGATCCCAGATCCCCCATCCCCCTGCAGGGGGATCCCAGATCCCCCATCCCCCAGCAGGGGGATCCCAGATCCCCCATCCCCCTGCATGGGGATCCCTGATCCCCATCCTCCTGCATGGGGATCCCTGATACCCCTGCAGGGGGATCCCTGATCCCCCATCCCCCTGCAGGGGGATCCCTGATCTCCCATCCCCATGCATGGGGATCCCTGATCCCCCATCCCCCTGCATGGGGATCCCTGATCCCCCTGCAGGGGGATCCCTGATCCCCCATCCCCCTGCATGGGGATCAAACTGCAGAAAGAGATCTGACAGCCCAGGTGCAGTGATCCAGTAGATCACTGTGCCCAATTTGTCAGATTGCTTTCTACATCTTGATCCACATGCAGGGGGATTCCCCTGCATGGGGATTGAGCTGCAAAAAGCAATCTGGCAGCTCGGGTGCAGTGATCCAGTGGATCACTGAAACCAAGCTGTCAGATTGTTTTCTGCAGCTTGCTCTCCATGCAGGGGAATCCGATTGAGCTGCAGAAAGCAATCTTGACAACTCGGGCGCAGTGATTCAAACTGTGCAGTGATCCACTGGATCACTGAAACCAAGCTGTCAGATTGTTTTCTGCAGCTTGCTATCCATGCAGGGGATTCCCCTTGCATGGGGATTGAGCTGCAGAAAGCAATCTGACAGCTCGGGCGCAGTGATCCAGTGGATCACTGAAACCAAGCTGTCAGATTGTTTTCTGCAGCTTGCTCTTCATGCAGGGGAATCCCCTTGCATGGTGATTGAGCTGCAGAAAGCAATCTGACAGTTTGTGCGCAGTGGTCCAAACTGTGCAGTGATCCACTGCACAGTGATTCGGGCTTTCAGACCACTGCGCCCAAGCTGTCAGATCGCTTTCTGCAGCTTGCTCTCCATGCAGGGGATTCCCCTTGCATGGGGATCGGGCTGCAAAAAGCAATCTTGCAGCCCCGGCACGGCACCCGGGCTGCCAGATTGCTGCTCTACAGTCCGATCCTCCTGCATGAGGATCGATCTGCAGAAAGCGATCACGCAGCTCCGGTGCTGCACCCGGGCTACCAGATCGCTGCTCTGCAGTCCGATCCTCCTGCATAGGGATCAAGCTGCAGAAAGCAATCTCGCAGCCCCAGCGCTGCACCTGAGCTGCCAGATCGCTGCTCTGCAGTCCGATCCGTCTGCATGCAGATTAAGCTGCAGATAGCGATCTGACAGCCCGGGTGCAGTGATCCACATAGTGGATCACTGCACCAGGGCTGTCAGATCGCTACTTTGCAGTCCGATACTCCTGCATGGCGATCATGGGACCTTCGTTATGGACTACGTCGGAGACGATCGAGCGTCGTGGGACCTTCGTTGTGGACTACGTCGGATCTTTTTATAATAAAGATGGAGTCTAAATTTTGTTTGTGTTTTTTTTCAAAATAAAAATATTTTTCTCTGTGTGTATTTATTGACTACTTACCAGAGATTCCTAATGGCGGGTCTAACATTGGCCCAATATTATGAATCTCGGGCTTAGTGCCAGCTGCCAATAAAAAGCTGGCATTAACCCCTTTATTACCCAGTTTGCCACCGGCACCAGGGCAACTGGAAGAGCATGGGTACAGCGCCAGAAAATGGCGCTTCAATGAATGCGCCATTTTCTGGGGCGGCTGCGGGCTGCAATTCGCAGCATGGGGGGCCCAGACCGCTTGGGCCTTTCCATGCTGAGGATTCCAGCCCCCAGCTGCCTAGTTGTACCTGGCTGGGCCAAAAATATGGCGGAGCCCTACGTCATTTTTTTTTCTAGAATTAGTTCTAGAAATAAAAAAAAATGGGCTTCGCTGTATTTTTGGCTGCAGCCAGGTACAACGAGGCAGCTGGGGGTTGCTGGCAGTCTGTAGCTGCCAAGTTGTACCTGGCTGGACCAAAAATATGGCGGAGCCCTACGTAATTTTTTTTTCTAGAATTAGTTCTAGAAATAAAAAAAAATGGGCTTCGCTGTATTTTTGGTTGCAGCCAGGTACAACGATGCAGCTGGGGGTTGCTGGCAGTCTGTAGCTGCCAAGTTGTACCTGGCTAGACCAAAAATATGGCGGAGCCCCACATCATTTTTTTTTTTCTAGAATTAGTTCTAGAAATAACATAAAGCCTTCGCTGTATTTGTAGCTAGCCATGTACAACTTGGTAGCTGGCTGACTGGAATCCTCAGCGTGGAGAGACTCAAATGTTGTGGGTCCCCCACGCTGCAAATTTCAACCCACAGCCACCCAAGAAAATAGCGCATTCATTAGAGGCGGCATTTTCTGGTGCTGTACCCCAACTCTACCAGTTGCCCTTGTGCTGGTGGCACACGGGTTCTCCATATGCGACATGGTGTCCGCTAACAATTTCAATAGAAAATTAGCTCCAATTGTTAGCGGAAACCATGGGTATGGAGAGCCCCTCCCTGTGTGCCTGAACATTGGAGCTCCCCCACAAGTGACCCCATTTTGGAAACTAGACCCCCAAAGGAACGTATCTAGATGCATAGTGATCACTTTGAACTCCCAGATGCTTCACAAATTCATCCATAAAAATGAAAAAGCACGTTTTTTTTCCACAAAAAGTTTCTTTTTTCATTTTTACGGATCAATTTGTGAAGCACCTGGGGGTTCAAAGTGCTCACTATGCATCTAGATACGTTCCTTGGGTGGTCTAGTTTCCAAAATGGGGTCAATTGTGGGGGAGCTCCAATGTTTAGGCACCTAGGGGCTCTTCATATCCTACAAGGTGTCCGCTAACAATTCCAATTGTTAGTGGACACCATGTTGCGTATGGAGAGCCCCTGTGTGTCTCCACATTGGAGCTCCCCCACAAGTGACCCCATTTTGGAAACTAGACCCCCAAAGGACTATATCTAGATGCATAGTGAGCACTTTGAACCCCCAGATGCTTCACAAATTGATCCGTAATAATGAAAAAAGAAATTATTTGTGGAAAAAAAGTGCTTTTTCATTTTTACGGATGAATTTCTGAAGCACCTGGGGGTTCAAAGTGCTCACTATGCATAAACATACGTTCCTTTGGGCGTCTAGTTTCCAAAATGGGGTCACTTGTGGGGGAGCTCCAATGTGGAGATACACGGGGACCCTCCAAACGCGACATGGTGTCCGCTAACAAATTGAGCTCATTTTCCATTCAAATTGTTAGCGGACACCATGTCGCGTTTGGAGGGTCCCGGTGTGTCTCCACATTGGAGCTCCCCCACAAGTGACCCCATTTTGGAAACTAGACCCCCTAAGGAACGTATCTAGATGCATAGTGAGCACTTTGAATCCCCAGATGCTTCACAAATTCATCCGTAAAAATGAAAAAGCACTTTTTTTTTCCACACAAATTTTCTTTTTTCATTATTATGGATCAATTTGTGAAGCATCTGGGGGTTCAAAGTGCTCACTATGCATCTAGATATGTTCCTTTGGGGGTCTAGTTTCCAAAATGGGGTCACATGTGGGGGAGCTCCAATGTGGACACCCACAGGGACCCTCCAAACGCGACATGGTGTCAGCTAACAATTTGAGCTCATTTTCCATTCAAATTGTTAGCGGACACCATGTCGCGTTTGGAGGGCCCCGGTGTGTCTCCACATTGGAGCTCCCCCACAAGTGACCCCATTTCGGAAACTAAACCCCCTAAGGAACATATCTAGATGCATAGTGAGCACTTTGAACCCCCAGATGCTTCACAAATTCATCAATAAAAATGAAAAAGCACTTTTTCTTTCCACACAAATTTTCTTTTTTCATTTTTACAGATCAATTTGTGAAGCACCTGGGGGTTGAAAGTGCTCACTATGCAACTAGATATGTTCCTTTGGGGGTGTAGTTTCCAAAATGGGGTCACTTGTGGGGGAGCTCCAATGTGGAGACACACGGGGACCCTCCAAACGCGACATGGTGTCCGCTAACAATTTGAATGGAAAATGAGCTCAAATTGTTAGCGGACACCATGTCGTGTTTGGAGGGTCCCTGTGTGTCTCCACATTGGAGCTCCCCCACAAGTGACCCTATTTTGGAAACTAGACCCCCAAAGGAACATATCTAGCTACATAGTGAGCACTTTGAACCCCCAGATGCTTCACAAATTGATCCGTAATAATGAAAAAATAATTTTTTAGTGGAAAAAAAAGTGCTTTTTTCATTTTTACGGATGAATTTCTGAAGCATATGGGGGTTCAAAGTGCTCACTATGCATCTAGATACGTTCCTTTGGGGGTCTAGTTTCCAAAATGGGGTCACTTGTGGGGGAGCTCCAATGTGGAGATACACAGGGACCCTCCAAACGCGACATGGTGTCCGCTAACAATTTGAGCTCATTTTCCATTCAAATTGTTAGCGGACACCATGTCGCGTATGGAGGGTCCCCGTGTGTCTCCACATTGGAGCTCCCCCACAAATGACCCCATTTTGGAAACTAGACCCCCTAAGGAAGGTATCTAGATGCATAGTGAGCACTTTGAACCCCCAGATGCTTCACAAATTCATTCATAAAAATTAAAAAAACACTTTTTTTTCACAAAAAAATTATTTTTGCCTACATTTTTTCAGTTTCACATGGGCAAAGGGATAAAATACATCCCAAAATTTGTTGGGCAATTTCTCCTGAGTACACCGATACCTTATATGTGGTCATAAACCACTGTTTGGGCGCACGGCAGGGGTCAGAAGTGAAGGAGCGCCATTTCACTTTTTGAACGGAAAATTGGCTCTAAAATTCAAATTGCGCTCCCTCCCTTCTGAGCCCTGCCGTACGCCCAAACAGTGGTTTATGACCACATATGAGGTATCGGTGTACTCAGGAGAAATTGCCCAACAAATTTTAGGATGCATTTTATCCTGTTGCCCATGTGAAAATGAAAAAATTGAGGCTAAAAGAACATTTTTGTTACAAAAATTAAAATGTCCATTTTTTCCTTCAACTTTATTTTAGTTCCTGTGAAGCACCTGAAGGGTTAATATTCTTCTTCAATATAGTTTTGAGTAGCTTGAGGGGTGCAGTTTTTGGAATGGTGTCACTTTTGGGTGTTTTCTGTCATGTACACCCCTCAAAGAGACTTCAAATGTGATGTGGTCACTTATAAATTGGTTTTGTAAATTTTGCTGGAAAAATGAATAATTGCTGATGAACTTTGAACCCTTATAACGTCCTACCAAATTTTTTTTTTTCTTCCAAAATTGTGCTGATGTGAAGTAGACATGTGGGAAATGTTATTTATTAACTATTTTGTGGCACATAACTCTCTGGTTTAGCAGAATAAAAATTAAAAATTTTAAAATTGCTAAATTTTCAAAATTTTTGCCAAATTTTTTATTTTTTCACAAATAAACGCAAAAATTATCGACCTAAATTTAATACTAACATGAAGCCCAATATGTCACGAAAAAACAATCTCAGAATCGCTAGGATCCGTTGAAGCGTTCCAGAGATATTACCTCATGAGGGGAGAGTGGTCAGAATTACAAAAAATGGTCCGGTCATTAAGCTGCAAAGTGACTCGGTCCTTAAGGGGTTAAGATAGGTGTAATTGTTGCATGTTTGAAAGCAGAAGGAAAGGTACCAGAAGTTGGTGATAGGTTGAACAGGTGGGTTAGGGCCAGTGCACAAGTGGTGAGGTGCGCTCTGGAGAGGAGGTGTACAAGTTCTCCTTCAGTAATGGAGGGGAGGAGGCTTAGTGGGGGAGGGGAATGGCCTGGTATACAAGGGGATTATGGTGGTTGGGCAGCAAAGACTTGTCTGATCTGATCAATCTTGCTGGTGAAGTGTGTTGCAAAGTCTTCTGCAGAAATACAAAAAGTAGGAGTTAGCAGTGGGGGGTGGAGGAGGGAGTTAAATGTGTTGCATAGCTGCCTGGGGTTGTGGGACAAAGAGGATATGAGGGCAATGACGTAATTCTGTTTAGTGATGGTGAGTTCTGACTTGAATTTGAGAAGTGTGTGTTTGAATGCCGTGTAGTCTTCTTGTGAATGTGTTTTCTTCCAGCACCGCTCAGCAACCCTAGACTCTCACTGCAGCTTTTTAGTGGTGTCAGTGTGCCAGGGTTGTCTATTGATTTGTCGTGTTCTGCCATGAGCGAGAGGGGCATCTGCATCAATAGCTGTTGCATGGGTGTACCCAGTGTGGGGCAGGAAGGGGGCAGCTGCCACCCCCTAGAAGGGAACCTGTCACCCCCTTTGGCCAGTGGAATATCTACGGGAACCTGGCGGTGCATTTTCCCCGGGTGCAGCAGGAGGAGCACCACCTGGCCTCCTGCTGCAGCACCCGAGGTCTTTCCCCGCAGGCGTCATCTTCAGTCTCCCGCACCCCCCCACCCACAGTGTGAGCCGGATTTTCTCTGCTCCCGCTATCAGCTGACAGCGGGGGCAGAGAATCTGAAGCCGCCGACTCCTGCAGTCCATTGTACATGAAGCGTCTATTAGACACTCTGTATGTACAATGGAAGCCCTGATTCCTGGCATTTCCGGGTAAGGGCCACGTCATCAGGTCACCTGATTACACTGATGATGTCACCCGGCAGAGGCGACAGAAGGATGGAGCGCAGCATTCCACACTGGAGATGAGGAAGACAGGGGGCATTAACGTAATTAGGGGAAGGAGGACACGGTTGGGGGGGTGTATTAGGAGCAGAGTGGGGGAGTATGAGGAGCAAACTGGGGGAAGAGGATAGGGGGTGTATGAGGAACAGAGTGCGAGGAGTATGAGGAGCAAACTGGGGGGAGAGGATAGGGGGTGTAGGAGGAGCAGAGTGGGGGGAGTATGAGGAGCAAACTGGGGGAACAAGGTGGGGAGAGAGTATGAGGCACAAGCTGGGGGAGTATGAAGAGCAAACTGAGAGGACAGGGTGGGGGGAGTGGATGGTGGGAATATGAGGAGCAAACGAGGGGCAGGGTGGGGGGAGTGGATGGGGGTGTATGAGGAGCAAACGGGGGGACAGGGTGGGGGGAAGTATGAGGAGCAAACTGAGGGAGAGGGTGGGGGGAGAATATGTGAACCAAACAGGGGGAGAGGATGGGGGGACTGTAAAAGGAGTAAATGAGCGCGAGAGGATGAGAGAGTGGTGTATGTGGAGACAGCATGAAGAGAAAATGGGGGATTTGAGGACACAATACGGAGCAAGGGGAGATGGGTATAGACACAGTATGTGGAGGACAGTATGGGAAGCAAGAGGGTAAATTTGAGGATCCAGAATAAGGAGTAAGGGAAAGATGGCTGCGGCACAGTATGTGGAGTGAGGGGGATTATATGGGTGTGGAGACAGTATGCGGAGTGAGGGGCATGGTTGCAACACAATATATGGGGTGAGGAGGGATAGGTGTGGACACAGTATAAGGAGTTAGGGGGGTTATATGGGTGTGGATACAGTTTAAGGAGTGAGGGGGGGGGGTGGCTGTGGCACAGCATGTTGAATGAAGGGGATCAGTGTGAACACAGTATGAGGTGTGAGGGGGATGGCTGCGGCACAGTATGTAGAGTGAGGGGGGGATCGGTGTAGACACAGTATGTCGAGTGAGGGGGATGGCTGCGGCACAGAATAGAGTGTGAGTAGTGTGGGGTTGTATGGAAAGGGGCGGCATGCAGGGACAGTATGTTGAGGTTGGGGAGTTTGATGAGATAGAACAGTATAAACAGTGGGCAGTATAGGGGGACATAGTGTTAGAGGACAGTGTGACCAGGGCGCCCAGTATGGAGGGAGAGGGCACTGTGGAGGGCATGTGCCATGAGAGGGACAGTGTGTAAATCATATTATGTGCAGGGAACAGTGAGGAGGAGCAATTATTTATTCTGGGGCACAGTGTAGGGCAGATAATTTTACTTAGTACTATTTTGACAATTCTGCTAATTTAAGGGTATTGTGCCGGGATGTCCTGTAGAAGACCGGAGAAGATGGACTACTGCAGAGATGAACTGCGGATGTGAAAAGTCATCAAGGTGCCTGGACAAGATGAAGGAAAGAAATAGATGACCCCGATCAGAGACAACGTCATCTATAAGGTACCTGGATGTAAATAATTAGTTGTGATAATGACTAATTCTCATGAGTACTGTCGTTCCTGTATGCTTCTATTGATGGCTGGTAACAACAACTCCCAGCACTCTTACCATTGTTAAGGATGTAGTAGGAGTTGTATGTTCATGCAGTACAAATGTGTGACCTGACATTACAATTGTTTTACCAAGTACTGATGGTGGTTGTGATGATGAATTGTGTTAATGATGAGGGTTCTATTTATGTATTTCTGTACCTCTGGTGGGTCTGGTAATGTATTGATGGAAGTTTTGACATAGTGCTTCTGTATTGATAGGGGTTATATGGATGTATTTCTGTACTGAGGAGGGTTTTGATGCTGTGTTTCTGCACTAATGAGGGTTCTGGTGATGTATTTCTGTACTGAGAGTTTTGACATAGTGTTTCTGCACTAATGAAGGTTATATGGATGTATTTCTGTAACTCTGGTGGCTCAGGTGATGTAGTTTGTGGTGATTGTGCTGTAAGACTCGTGCTCGCAAGACTCGGTCAGAGGTGGGCTTACATTGAGCATGCAGACCTGCGCCACTGCGCAGGCATGAGAGCAATGTGACATACACAGGAGCGGTGGCCTTTTCTCAGGAGCAAGGCGGGCATTTCAACCAGTGGGGCGACAAGGACCAGATTGAGCAGATCCTCCCGGACCATTTTCAGCTAATTTCCATACCGCTTAGGAGACATTAAAAGTTCATTTTTGAGGTACACAGGGGAACCACTGAGCATATAGCGTGACCACAGGAATTCCAAATACATCATGTATAAAGTGGTGGGTAGGGGTCAGAATGGCCAAAGGGAGTGACAGGTTCCCTTTAAAGGAGGAAACCCTCATCCTTTAAAGGAAACCTGTCAGCTCTTTTAGAAATTCCCGCCTCCTGTGGTACTCTGACGCGCTGGCTGAAACATCATATCCGACTTTGCATTGTGGGAGTTGATCATGTGTTCGTCCCGCTTCAATATGCGCACTGCGCATGCGCTGGAGCCCGGCCGAACACATGATCAGCCCCCACAATGCACAGTGCCGGATATGATGTTCCGAACGACCATGGCTTGCCCCCCCAGTTTTGATCCTGGGTACACCCATGAGCTGATGTGAGTATCGAGTTGTATAAAGCTGTGGCATTATCTGTGTCGTGGAGTGAGGATATGGATAATAGCGATAAAATGGCGTTGGAGAGTGTGTGAGCATCAAGGTGTGTGAGGTTTCTGTAAGGGTGTGCGAGTTGATGGAAAGATGACAGGTGAGGGGGTCAAGGATGAGAAAGTGAGTAGATGGTGGTCAGAGAGGGGGAGAGGGAAGGTTGTGGGTTTAGTTAGGGAGCAGAGGCGGGTGAAGATGAGGTCTATTGTATGTCCGTCTGTGTGGGTGGCTATGGAGGACCATTGTGAGAGGCCAAAGGATGATGCAAGTGACAGCAGTTTGGAGGCTGTTGACCGGAAGGTGTCTATGGGGATGTTGAAGTCGCCATAATGATGGTGGGAATGTCAGCAGAGAGAAAGTATAGAAGCCAGATGGAGAATTGGTCAAAGCAGACAATGGTCGTGCCTGGGGGTCGATAAATGATGGCCACTTGGAGGATGGAAAGAGTAGATACATACAGAGTGCGCTACAAAAGATGAGAGGATGAGGGAGGCAGGAGGAGGAACTGGGTTGAACGTGCAGTTGTTGGAAAGAAGACCCACTTCTCCACCATGTTTGTTGCCAGTGTGAGGTATGTGGGATAAATGAAGTCCGCCGTAACACAGTGCAGCAGGGGAGGCCATGTCGGAGGGTGTCAGTAGCAAGCACAGGAGAACAAGAACAATGTGCCAATATGGCCCGTCACTCTATAGGAGCTAGGAGAGTTATCAAGACAAGAGCGCATAGATATATAGGAGCTATGATACGTAGCATTCTGTAGTCAGCCAGAGTGCTGTCTCTGATTATAAAGGATGCAGTTAGGTACTGATGTGAACTATATGCCCTCCCACCTCTCTTCCTATGCTCTCTTTGATCACCTTCAATCCGGCTTCCGACCGCACCACTCCACCGAAACAGCCCTAACCAAAGTCACTAATGACCTTCTGATCGCCAAGAGCAAACGACACTACTCCGTCCTCATCCTTCTCGACCTCTCTGCCGCCTTTGATACTGTTGACCACTCCCTCTTACTCCAAATCCTTGAATCTCTTGGAATTACTGACCTTGCCCTCTCCTGGATCTCCTCCTACCTGACGGGCAGGACCTTCAGCGTCACCCACTCCCACACCACCTCCTCGCCCCACCCCCTTTCTGTAGGTGTCCCCCAAGGCTCGGCCCTGGGACCACTACTCTTCTCTATTTACACCCTCGCCCTAGGCAACCTCATCGAGTCACATAGCCTCCAATACCACCTCTACGCCGACGACACTCAGCTCTACCTGTCTGGCCCCGACATCTCCTCTCTTCTATCCAAAATTCCTCACTGCCTATCCGCCATTGCATCCTTCTTTTCCACCCGCTTCCTCAAACTTAACATGGACAAGACAGAATTCATCGTCTTTCCCCTCACTACCCTCCCCCCCTTCCTGACCTATCCATCACCGTCAACGACTGCACCCTCTCACCCGTCCCCCATGCCAAATGTCTTGGGGTAACCCTCGACTCCTCCCTCTCCTTCAAGCCCCATATCCAAGCCCTCGCCACTGCCTGCCGACTCCAACTAAAAAACATTGCCCGCATCCGCTCCTTCCTTGACCACAACACAGCTAAGACACTTGTCCACGCCCTCATTATCTCCCGCCTGGACTACTGCAACCTCCTATTCACCGGCCTCCCTGCCTCCTCCCTTGCACCTCTCCACACCATCCTCAACTCTGCTGCCCGGCTCATCAACCTATCTTCCCGCTACTCCCCCGCCTCCCCTCTCCGCCAAGCCCTCCACTGGCTCCCCATCCCCAGCGATCTCGCTTCAAAACCCTAACCTTGACATACAAGGCCATACACAACCTGTCCCCTCCCTACATCTCCAACCTGGTCTCCCGCTACCTCCCTTTGCGCAATCTGCGCTCCTCCCAAGAACTCCTCCTCTCAACCCCCCGCATCTCCACCTCCCACAACCGCACACAAGACTTCTCTCGTGCTTCTGCCAGACTCTGGATACTCCTCCCCCATCACATCAGACACTCCCCGACCCTGGGAACCTTCAAGAAAAACCTGAAGACCCACCTCTTCCTACAAGCCTATAACACACACTGAGACCCACTGCACCATCTCACCTCCCCTCCTACTGTCTCCCTCCCCACCCCCTTTAGACTGTGAGCCCTCGCGGACAGGATCCCCGACCCTGCTGTACCCGTATGACTAATTGTGATATGTCATTGTTTGTCGTTGTTTGTGGTCGTCCTCGACCACCTGTTTCTGTCTACCCTCCAAATTGTAAAGCGCCATGTATCCTAATGGCGCTATATAAATACCTATTAATAATAATAATAATAATAATAGGAGACAGAGGCTTGTATCAAAATTAATTTTTTCCTAAAAAGTGCCACTCATAGGCCACAATCACATATTCAGTATTTGATCAGTATTTTACATCAGCATTTGTAAGCTAAAACTAGGATTGGGTGAAAAAGGCAGAAGTGGTGACGTGTTTCTATGTTACAGGATTTTTCGCTTTATAAAATGCACTGGAGTATAAAACGCACCCCAAATTTGGTGAAAGAAAAGAGAAAAAAAATAATTTTCAATGTTAAATGGGGTCTGCCCTGTAACGCCAGTGTTGCTCTTACAATCAGTAAACATAGCCTCCCATGCTGCTGGTACACATAGACCCCATGCTGCTGGTACATGGTAGACCCCATGCTGATGGTACACATAGCCTCCCCTAGTACTGCTGGTGTCGAGCCCACTGGGATGGGGGTACTCGGTACCGGACCCTGGCAATAATAAGGGGTATTTACAGGGGAAATGTCAGTCGTGAAGCCACCCACTGTGTGCGGCCAGTAATGGGGCCGCCGCTGCTGGAGAACCTCCGGGGATGATGCAATGGCAGCGTAGATGGAATAGTTCCCGTGGGCAGAAATGTGTCCCCCGGGGGAGTGATGGTTAAAGTCTATAGTGTAGCGTGTAGGCTTGGTGCTGAGTGCAGTACACTTACTGTCCAGATGCTGCAGGAATCCTCCTTCAGTGTTGGAGCCTGCACGCTGTGGCTCTTCAGTTGTAGGGCTGCTGCAAACCTGTTTGGAAGGAGTAGTGTTCAGGCAGAGACATAAAAGGGAATCGTATTCAGGGTTCACCGTGTTTACTTCTCAAGTTCTCAAGCTCAACTTACAGTTCAGTACAGTTCTTACAGTTCAGTTACACGGGCATCCCTCTCCGGGTTCCCTGTACTCCCTGCAGCCAGGTCTCTCCTACTGTGACCCCTCACACTGTCTGTGTCCTTTCCGGGCTGCTGACTCTCTCTGTTTCTGTGTTCGCTTTGGTGTGCGTCTCTGGACAGTATGGCGGTGACTCGGGCCCCTGTGGGTGCTCCTGGTTATCACTGAGCTGCCTGTCCTTTGGGGTAGGGACCCTAACGTGTAGCTGTGGTCCCCCGTCGGTTGTCTGGGGATGACGGGTGAAACTACGGTCCCCTCTAGAGCCGACACTCTACTTCAGCCCAGCCTCCAGCAGTCCTCCCATGTGAGGCTCTACCAGGCTCTCTCAACTGTGTCTTCAAGTATCATAGGAGGGCTACTTCGCCTGCAGTCTGGTCGTCTCGGCTGTAGTTCTAGGGCCTGGTATCACCGTCCCTCTCTTCCCTCACACTCCTGGGGTGCTGGCTTCGGACGTGCTTTCTCTGTGCGGCTTGCACTGGCTCTGTTCAGATTCTGCGCTCCTACACCCACACTGGCAGGACGTTTGATTCCTTTCTTTACTGCTCAGCCTACCTTGGCCTACTGACTCCTTTCTCCTCCCCCTTCACTATTTCTACCTTCTGTCACCTGACTACGTTTGTGCCCACCCACTGCTCTAAACCCATCACCTCTCGCCTGCTTAGAGTTCCTAGGCTCCGGGTTGGGTGCTGCCCTCTACTGTACGTGGGTTGTGTGGGCTGTGAGGGTGTTGATGTGCAACTGTTGTCCTACCTGCCTGGCTGCAGTTCCTTTTGTGGCCTCCTGAACGCAGGGGCGCCACACTGACACACATAGCCCCCATGCTGGTACACATAATGTGGCGCCCTGCTCACGCAGGTAGCCACAGCCTTCCCTACTGCACAGCTGGGTTTCCACAGCAGGTACCTACTACATGAAACACCTACCACCCCGTCTCTGACTTTAGGTGAGATCCCCTATAAATACTGCGGCTGGGGGAGAAGTTAATTAGAGTGTGCAGACACTGGGAGAGCTGCGAAGACGTCCTGGTGCTCGATGCCGCGGTTAGGCCCGAACCAGTGACCTAGAGTGGTCCTTCTGCCGTTCAGCCAAGCCTAGGAGTGGGGACAAAAGGTACGGAGCTTAACCAAGGGAGCAGAGAAACTAGTGGAAGTTTGCCCAAGACTTACCGGACTTCGGGAAACCGCACCTGCAGGAACACTCTAGGATTGCAGAAAACCTCGGTAACCCGTGGACCGCGCAGGAGGAGAGAGAGAGGACCAGAGAAATTGAGGAGGCCAGTCATGTTGTATACAGACAGGGCTTCAGTGACAGCAGGGAACCTGAGGAGGCCTTATACCCACTTGCTGTGGAGACTTACTGTGCACCTGATCACCCGACAGTGCTCTGGACATCTTTACCTGTGAATACCGTCAGTAAAAAGGTAAAAGAGACTCTCTTCAGTGTGTGTGCATTATTCCTCTTTGTTCCCAGCCTCCATATAGACTGCCCCACTGCTTCTTACCCTGGCCTCAAGTCCCACTCCATACTGCCCCTTTCCTCTACGCTGCTCCGGAAGCCCAGCTCCACCTGTAGGGAGCTTTGCCATCCTTGCCGCAATACCATCGCCCTCTGGAGGACTGTGGCGGCGTTGGTGACCCATCACCAGGTACTACAGGTGGCGTCACGAGAGAACATTTCTTTTCTTTGTACATAACCCCTCTTTGAAGTGTCACCCAGGCCACGGGCTCAGGCACCGCCACCCATGACATCCCCGTGAACCCCTATGAGCCTGATACGCGAGTACCCCCCGGGCCTGGGGATCGACAATAACCCCCCCGTAATGCTGGTACACATAGCCTCCCATGCTGCTGGCACACATAGCCTCCATGCAGCTGGTACACATAGTCCCCATTGTGATGGTACATAACCCCCCATGCTGCTGGTACACATATCCCCCCATGCTGCTATTATACATAGTCCCCCCATGCTGCTGGTACAATGCTGCTGCTACACATAGCCCCCATGCTGTTAGTACACATACTCCCCATACTGATGGCACATAATCCCACATGCTGATGGTACACATGGCTACCAAATGCTGCTGGTACACATATCCTCCCATGCTGCTGGTACACATAGCCTCTCATGCTGCTGGTACACATCCCCTCCATGCTAGTGTACACTTAAAAAATAACAAAAGATCATACTCACCACTCCATATCACTCCCTGCAGCCTGCGTCATCTGTATGCCTTCTTGTCTTGTTATGATGTCACTGTGCTCTGCCGCTCACATGATCGGATGCTGACACAGACAGACAAATGGTGTGGGAAGCAGAGAGCGATGGAAAGGTGAGTGTGGCGCCCCTGTGTCCAGGAGGCCACAAAAGGGAACTGCAGCCAGGCAGGTAGGACACTTGTTGCACCTCAACACCCTCACAGCCCACACAACCCACGTGTAGAAGAGGTTAACATCCAGCCCTGAGATTAGAACTCTATGAGATTGAGGGGTGGTGGATCAGAGGAGTGGGTTGGGCACACCCGAAGTCAGGTGACTTGAGAGTATATAGGAAGGGGGAGGAGTGAAGGAAGTTAGTAGGCCCAGGGTGCCGAGCTGTAAAGACCAGAAGCTGAGCTGCAAAGACAGAAAGACAATCACACGTTCTGTGAGTGCAAGGCTAGGAGCGCAGAATCCGTACTGAGCCAGTGTGAGCCAGAGGGGAGAGAAAGCCCGTCCGACGCTGATGCCACCAGGAGTGTGAGAGAACGGAGAGGGACGGTGTAACCTGTGCCCTAGACAGCAGCTAAAGCCACTGACTGCAGGCAGAGAAGTCCCTCCTATGATACTGAGAGGAACAGAGAGAAGGAGCCTGGTAGAGCCTCACACCTGAGGACTGCTGGAGGCTGGGCTGAGTAGAGTGTTGGCTCTAGAGGGGACCGCAGTTTACCCGGGATCCCCAGACAACACGACGAGGGATCTGAGTTTCAGATTGAGATCCCTAACCCAAAGGACAGGCAGCTCAGTGACAAACTGGAGGGCCCACCAGGGGTCCGAGTCACCGCCATACTGTCCAGCGTTTCACACACACCCGTACAAACGGAGACCGTAAACAGCCCGGAAAGGACACTACAGACTGTGTGAGGGGTCACAGAGAGAGAGGCCTGGCTGCAGAGCAAAGGGAACCCGAAGAGGGAGAATGTGCCCGTGTCTTTGAACTGTGTACTAAGAACTGTACTTGAACCTTGTAAAGAACTGCCAATGACTTGTGAACTGCTTGGAAAGAACTGAGAGTAAAAGACACGAAAAACCATGAATTGGCCTCTCTTGTCAGTCTCTATCTGCAGACTATTCCTCCCATACAGGTTGCAGCAGATTTCCACCTACAGATCTACAAGCCTGTCAGCACCAGCAAGGAAGAGAGATCCTGCAGCGTCTGCAAAGTAAGTGTCCTGGACAATTCCATAACCCTTAACTCTTACTGCCCCGGGGAATACAGTTCTTCCCACTGGAACTATAACATCTCCGCTGCCACTCCATCACCCCCGGAGGTTCTGCAGCAGTTGCGGCCCCCATCACTGGCCGCATCAAGTGGGTGGCGTCACGAGTGACATTTCCCCTGTAAATATTCCCCTTTATTTGCCGAGCCAGGGACTCGGTCCGGACCAAGCCACCCGTGACTTCCCCGGCACCGTCCGGTCTGGTACCGAGTACCCCCGTCCCGTGGGGCCTAACATGAGTATGCTCACCCATCCCCGAGATAGTCATGGGTTTCCACGCAATGAAAGCATAGGAGGCAGTGACTATCCACACAGGATTGCAGCCACTGATCCTATGGGCCCACTATTAGGCTCATGTCATATGCATTGCTGTCCCCGCCCACATCTCAGTGCTGAGAGGTGATGGACGGGGGATGCAGTTAATATTACATGAGCTTAATGAGCAGGCCCGTGTGACAAAGATTGGCAGCTGCAGCCTGATTCAGTCTCCTCCAACTCCTGGACATCACTCCAAATCCCCCATCTTCCCTACAGCACAGCACATAGTAGATTCAGATTAGAAGAGGCACCCCCCACTTTCCCCAAAACATTTTTGAGAAAAAGTGCATTTTATAATCCCAAAAATATGGTAATTTTCCTCTGACTATTCCCCTCCTGGTTTTGATTTACAAATACTGAGGTAAAATACTGATCAAATACTGAATGTGTGAATGTTGTCTTAGGCTAGGTTCACATCTGTGTTTGTGCTATGTTTGAACGCAATGCATTTCTCTGCTGCATTAAGAGTGTGTGATTTGTGCGCAGGCATCCGCCTGTGTACAGATCACATATGGGAGTGAATGGGTGCGCACGGTCATGCGCTGTCAAGCGCAGCACCGTGCGCTCCCATTCTAAACATAGGGGCTTGCGGTGCTGCGTTCACATTGCGGATCCCCTCCGCAGAGCGCTGTGGAGGGGAACGCTAATGTGAAGACACCCTTACGCATTGAAACTCATGCAAATGCATGCATTAACGCACCCATAGACTTGTACGGTAAATGCATTGCAAACACTATGCAAAATATGGTTGAGTTTGAAATGCTGCGTTTTTCCCGAGCAGACAGGAAACATTGCCGGCAAAGTTTCCTGTGCGCTGGGGGAAAACGCAATTGCATTTTGCATAGTGTTTGCAATGTTTTTTTGCTGTACAAGTCTATGGGTGCGTTAACACATGCATTTGCACGAGTTTCTATGCATTAATGCAGCAGAGAAACGCATTGCGTTCAAACGTAGCACAAACACAGATATGAACCTAGCCTTAGTCTGTAAAACATTGGGGACCCATAGCAAGTCTACAGGACTGCATACCCTGCTTTAAAAAACTGCAGTAAGGCTAGTGTCAGATTAGCGTTATTCAGGGCTTGCATTAAAAACATTTTGGCTACATAAACGTAGTGTTATTGCCGCGTTAACGCTATGGAGACGCGGCCCCTAGCGCAGCTCAAACACCGGCATCTGAATGAAATATCGCGTTATTTCTTAATGCGAGAAAATACTCTGCTGAAAGCGTCTTTTCTCGCATTAGGAAAAAGCGCAAGATTTCACTCACATGCCAGCGTTTGAGCTGTGCTACAGGCCGCGTCTCCATAGCATTAACGCCGCAATACCATGGTGGTAGCACTAAGTTTATCTAGCCAAAACCTATGTTTTTAATGCTAGTCCTGAATAACGTTAATCTGACCCTAGCCTTACTGCCATTGCAGAAGCATGCCAGCCACACATCTCCTGTCTGCAAACAGTTTTTTTTGTATTGATATATGGCCCTTGTGATACAAAGCATACTCCCTTGAGGGTACACAAACATTAAAGGGAACCTGTCACCCCAAATGAGATTTCTAAACTATTAATACCTGCCCCTGCAGCTTTAGACTACATTGTAACACATCCCAGCCTCATCTTTTGTAGTAATCTACAAGTACTATAATGTAGTTTGCAAACTTACGAAAATGTCGTCAGAGGGGCGTTCCTGAAGGCATTTTGACCGGTAGGCGGGTTCCCTTGTGCTGCACTACCCCTACCTCGTTGCTGTAATACACCCTAATGGGCGTCATTATACAAAAGCAGAGCTCGGGCACGATTTCTATATTGCGCCCGCAACGTCACCACTGCGACGCGGTCATGTGACGCCGGTACCTATTATCTCGGGGTACCACTCGCCATCAGACATGGGGGACCTCTTGCCTGAATGCAGCAGACATGCTGCATACAGTGCTGCCCTGGGCTTCATGTCCATGGGGGGGGTGACAGGTCCTCTTTAAGTTCCCTCAGCTAATGACATACTTTTTATATGACTTGATAAAAACCCTTAGTAATTGCTAACTTGTTTTAAAAAAGCAAACTTTTTGCATATTGCAGATCCTAAAAAAGGGATAACTTGTTTACTAGTAATTAAAAAGCCATTACTTTTTCACCTTCAGTAGTGCTGAGCTAAACAAGGGATAATTTTTGCATACACTGTGAAAACGTGTTCACTTTTTCATTCTGCAAAGTAAAAAGCTCTTGAAGCTCTTCATACAGGTACAGCTTCTCCTGTTTGCACTATCTGTGTATAAACACCTTCAAGGAAAGCATCTGCTGTCAAAAAAGGATAATTTTTGGACCATTTTTCACAATTAAAGGAGCCTATTAAGTCTGATACCGTAATGAGTCTTTAAATAGGCTGTTGATTATTAATGGTTGATTTGTTTTTATTCTATCTAATTAAGTTGTGGTCTATGTTTGCATTAGGGTATGTCCTCACGGTCCGGAGGAGCTGCGTGTTGGACACAGCTCCTCCGGACCTGAGGGAAGCCGCGGGTGGCCGCAGGGAGACCGCAGCCGCCCTGTACTCACCGTGTGCGGCGGGTGCGGGGCAGCTTCTCCCTGCAGTCACCCGATGGGAGCCGCTTCCAACTCCGCAGCATGAAATAAACATGCTGCGGAGGAGCGGACTGCTCCAAAGATGCTGCGGGCGGGTAAAGCATAGTGAGGATGGGATTTCTTGAAATCCCATAAACTATGCTAGTACTGTATGACGCAGCGTTTTGGACGCAGCGCAAAGACGCTGGGTCCAAAACGCTGCGTCTCTTGATCGTTAGGATGCACCCTAAAAAGACTCAAAAAGTCTAATACAGTCTAGGTGTCCTCTGAGTACCATATACCTTTAATTCATAAGAATTATAGGCTTTTCAGGATTGCAATTCACAACTAATTTATTCAAAGCAGGTTAACTTGTTTAGCAAAATTTGGAAAAGCCAGCGAATTTCAAATAGTTAAATAAAATCTAAAGTTGCATACTATATTGTATGACTCTGAAAGAACAAAAAAGTTGTGGGATTCTTCATTAGATGCCTTATGTAGATAGCTAAAGTACCTCTGTACATTAGTGATGGGCCATTTGTGAATAAACGGAGATAAAAAGAGATAAAGGGCCAACTCCCTGCTATGAAAGACTGGAGCCAGCATTATTTAAATGGCTGTCACAGGGCATACAAATCTGATGTTCAGTGGACAGAATCCTGCCCACTGGCTGAAAAACCATGGGGTTTCAGCTATAGGATTGCAGGGTATCGGCAGCGTTAATGTCATCTTAAATATTTATTTATTTGTGGTGAAAACATAGATAGAAATCCATTTAGAATCCAAAAGAGCCACCACTTTTTGATGAGCAGAGCCATGATAGCCAGATTACCAAAGAAAACAAAAACAGCCTGCCCATAACTACTGTATATATGATGTAAAACTATGAAGCTGTATTCCACCTGTGGTGCAACGGTTGACTGCCCCACAGGTATTGGTGCTGGGACTTGCAGATCCATGGCTCTGGTAAGGCATTAGATGTTTTGGTGCTGCAGGTTGACAGCCAGGGGAGTGGCTGCCTAACCTGGATCCTCCTGTGGGTGTGACAGATCACAGATAATCAGACTCCCTCTCAGTCACATGAGCTGTGAGGTCATGAAAGGTCCTTGACCACAGGAGAGGAAGGAGCCTGGGGAATAAGGGTGGTGTTTTCCCTGCATCCACAATAGCTGAGGAAGCCTTAGGGAGCCTGAATCACCCTGGACTCAGGAAGCTTGCACCTGGTCTGAGCCCGGACCGAACCAGAGTCTGCAAACCTGCAGAGGAGGCATTCCCCAGCTAAAGACTGTAGCCAGCAATCCCTTTGATGGACTAAAGGTCAGTGATTGCTGGTATGGACTAACCAGGGATCTGTCCCAGTCAGTGGGGACAGCCTGACATAGTGTGCCTGTCCTGTTCATGGATGCCCTGTATACCGTATGTGGTTTATGAGGATTGATAATAAACCGTTGGACTTTGTTTTACTTTGAGACACAATTGTTTGCACTGTTTTCCGTGGCCAAGCAGTCCCCTAGGCGTGCGTCGCCACATGTGGTGGAGAATATGGGCACCACGACCCGGTCGGGCATCAGTGCATGGTTGCTAACGGTGCAGGTGCACTTATATGGACATTGGTTGCTACGGGCAACTGCACAACATACACAAGCACGTTTTCTGGTGACTCGGTGGGGTCACAAAGACATCGCACCCAAGCATCTGTCCGGTGACTCGGTGGGGTCACTAAGACGTTGCACCCAAGCATCTAGCTGGAGGCCCGGTGGGGTCCTGAAGACCACAAACATCGCACTCAATTCCAGTTGTCTGCAGCTCGGAGCTGTCGCGGTGTGCGGCGCCATTGCCCCGGGAGAGAGAAGGAGGCGCTGTGGACTGGGTTCTTTGACTGTTGTGGGGTATCCTGGGAGTATATCCCCTATAGACTGGATAATCGTCTGAAAGGGGGCGGTATCCAGAAGGGGGCGAAGTCCCGAAAGGGGAAAATGGCCCAAATGGGGGTGGAGACCCAGAAAGTAGTAGCAGCTCAGAAGGGGGTAGAGCATCCCAGTGGAATAGGGGTGGTGCAGAGAGACTGTTCATTCAAACAAGGGTACTATAGGTGTTCAGTCTGTCAGGTGGACTACCTACCCAGGGAGGTCCCTCGCACGTGTTCTGTGGAAATCAATGCGGTACCCGTGATGGGACTGGTAGATTCTGGGAACCTGGTGACCCTAGTGAGGGTTATGCCTGAGGTCTACCTGATGCCCGGCAAAACCATTGGAGTCACCTGCCTTCATGGGCACACTGTCAATTACCCGATGTCGAGAGTAGTTATTGAGACAACCAAGGTCATTGACAGCCAGAATGTGGGTGTGGTCCCGGGCTTAGTGTGCCCCATCATAATAGGCCAGGACTCCAAATTGTTTTCTGGTTTGTGGGAACAAGGGTTTAGGTCTGGCTGTTACGGCCAGAGCCCGAACAGTCCTAAGAGGGCGTTGTCACAGCAGGAGGCTAAAGAGGTTACCTGTGAATTATACATGTGTGATACCGTGTCAGTACCTCATAAGAGCCCGAACAGTCCAGAGGCAGGGGCGACCAACGCACCCTATGGGAAACATCAATATAGAGACATGACAAACCCAGAAAGACACGACCCGTTGACTGTTACAGCGGGAGTAACCCCGGAAAAGGGTGCTGGCCCCAAGTTAGCTAGTGACGTGTTGATCTACGATACCAGGGAGAGTGCCTATGACTCCCAGGTCGACTGTAACTCAGGGATGACTGACAAAGAGTTCAGTAAGGAGGGGCCAAGCCAGGGCCCAAGACCCTCCCATCGCCGGAAAGGAAAAGGAAAAAAAAAAGCTGTGCCATTTGCACTGTCTGAAAGCGTGATGAAAATAGAAGACACATCTCATGCGTCTGTAATCGGACTGCATCTTCTCTCAGATTCAGAGGAAATCCAGAAGGAAGCCGGGGTGATGTTGCCCATGCGAGTCTCTGGTGCAGAGATATCCTGCCCAGAGGACAAGAAGGAAGAACCAGCCACAACGATGGAAGGGGCATAGTTTCCAGGGCCTGAATGGGTAACCGTTGGTCGGTCACCAGGTCACCTCACTGAAATGGACAGTGCTATGTCCAAGAGAGTAGACAACTCTCAATACCCTGGGAGGGAATAGAGGGTAGGTCCAGAGACCTCGGAAAGTGATATTGTTGTTGCCTAGGAGAGGGCGGAAGACTGGGCTGCTGGTGCCCAAGAATTGGATGACATGGCAGAGGTCACAAGTGAAAAACCGGAGACCCCGGGACAGGCATAAGAAGATGTGGCCGAGGGTACCAGGGGTGCTACCGGACCCCAAGAGAGGGTGATGAGTGTAAAAGTGGAAGAAGCCACTAGAAAAAGGAAGGGAAGCTGTGGAGACAAGCTGTAGAGACTCGAGTGGGTGCTTTGGAGACGGAGAGGATTACGAGAAGTCTCGTAGAAGGGGAGCAGTTAAAGCAGGAAGAGCTGCGAAGGTGAGCTGCAGAAAGGCGAGTAGCGGAGCTGAGAGACAGTGACATGTGAGCCCTGGAAGGTGGCAGCTATCTAGGAATGGTGGAACCCGGCAACTAAGGAGACCTCCGAATACCAGATTAGCCATGGCAGAAGCTAGAGCCGGAAGCCCTACAGGTTGTAATGGATCTCCAGTAGTGACAGATGAAGTTGAGAGTCGCCAGCAAAGAGACCTCCATAGACATCCGAAGAGTAGTGGATGTAGTCGGGGTGGTAATACATCCTCCAGTGTCTCTAGTCTGACAGGCCCACTCAAACGACCGGATAGGGTACTTGGTAGGACAGAGTCAGGCCTGACCGTGGATGCCGAAGCATATGACTCTCCCCACAGTATTGACTACGGGGGGCGGGGTGGGCCTGACATAAAGTCGACTCCGACAAGTGATATGTCGATGTCTGATGGCAAAGACCGCACCAAGATACGGTCAGTGAAGCTGACGGGTGGTAGGTCCCTGAGGGAGGGACTATGTTGGCTATCTCCTGTTCCGGTAGCTGAGAGGTACGCTCAACAGGTGATGGGCTCCTGTGTGACTGTGGGTTGTGCTGCCCTGGGTTTAGTTTGTTCAATCCTGCGGGCTTGAACATGAGGGCGGGAATATGCAGCAGGTGTTGTGCTGGGACTTGCGGTTCCATGGCTCTGGTAAGGCATTAGATGTGTTGGGGCTTATTTGTATGGACATGTGAAAGGGGAATTAGAGGGAGTGTAATATTTTAGGCTCCAACTGAGAAGAAAAATAGTAAGTGTCATTCATATAGCATATTAATTTGTGAGTAGGAAATATCATGCTAAAAAATATACAGTAATATATAACCGGTAACATTATTTGTGCTTGTCTAATGCCCAGTAGTCAGTGTTAAACTGCCTGATCTTCACTGTGTAAATGTTCTGCCAGTTTTGGAAAACAATCAAACGGCATGACTAAAATAAAACCATCTCTACTCCTTTTAACTGTCAGCAAAGAACAGATTTGTTTCTTACCATTTTTCATTTCTATCACCTTCTGCTGCAAATCATTTTTCTCACTAAATTGGTTCGGTTCCAGTTTTTCAGATGAAAATATCTTAAGTTGATACATAGCAACTTCAATTCTGAAACTTAGTTGTTTCTATTAAATAAAAAAAAAAATACCAGCAGATGGTGAAATGTTCCTCCTGTGTAATTGCTAACATCGTAACCTTTAAGAAATCACACACCTGAGCAATGCAATTAAAATCGGTCAACGTTGCAAGCGCTTTTTCCAGACCGAGTCGGCTATATACGATTTATTTCCATAGTACTGTATATTTATGTCCTGACATTCATTTACCACTATTTCATCATTTTCAAAAGGTCATTGTGAAAAAGAAAGGTCAGCAAAAAATGTTTTCTCTATTAAGCATCTTTCATTGTACATTGTTATTGCTAGGTCTAGGTATTAACTGTAGGATATCTATGTCCTTAAGTATCCAACCTCATTGTCATCAATATCATTAGTTTTTCTAATACGGCTTGACATCTTTCCTTGTTCACAACATTCATTATGAAATACCTTTCAAGTCTCATATACATTCATTATATCTTTATAATACACATTATATGAGGCTATAGCACTTCATTAGATGTGTAATACAAGAAAATCCAAAATACTCTTGTGGCGCCCCGCAACGAGTGCGTCACAAGGGAGTATTGCAGCCGCAATATTCTCTGACACAGCAGTGAAATAGTTAACTTTGAGATCCAACCCAACATGCAACACCTAGAACAGGGGACCAATCATAGGTCCTGTGGGGTGGAGTGTTAGGGTAGTGTAGTAGAACACACAATAATCTAGACAGAACAGTGAGAGTCTGGAATCTAGAGCAGAGCTTAGAACACACAACTTGGAGAGGAGCGGGGGCTCCGCACTCCGTGCGGGCCCCTGGGCCGTCACCGGTCGGGTGTCAGCACCTGAGGCCTTAACTACCGGGATTGGGCATTATCTACACAGGTTCCCAAAAGACTCCCGTGCCCACAACTCACAGCCGGTTCACTGGTACCGAAGCTGGCAGCAGTTCACCTCTGCCACGCGAACCAGAAGAGTGGAGGAGCAGCTTCACAGGAGCACCCCACCACCAGCCAGTTTCCAGTCGTCTAACCAGCGGTGTACCCACTGAGGGATCCAAAGCTCCCCAAAGCATCCAGAACGTACATCATGGATAGGGCATTGAAGCAGCCTCCCCGTACCCGACCTGGTATTCCTGGGCGACACTGGCAAACAAGTTAGGTAGAATGGAGGAACACTTGCGGATCTCTGAGGAACACTATCACTGCTGAGTCCACCCGGTCTACTACTCAACCACTGTATACCATGTACTGCCTGCTGGTTACAGTAAAGACCCGTTGCAGAGACTACCTGTGTCCGTGCTACCTTATGAACTGTCTGTCCGCACAACAAGGTAACCGCAGCTGCCGCGCAACATCTTGAGCAGCTCCAGCCTCCGGGGATCACCGCTCAGCTGTGGGGAGCGTAACATCTTGCTGCTGTCCATCCCCCGGAGGTTCCGCAGCGTCGGTAGTCCTTACCGAATCTACTCATAGGTGGCGTCACGAATAAATTAAAACCCCTTTAATCTGTTCCACCAAGACGTCTTCACTTTTGATCTGCACTACACCGGGCCCCACTACCGGCAGGCGCGGTCCACCCGTGACAAGGAGGAAGGAAGCATCGCCTGTCTAAACCGGAGTCAGCCGGCCACGGTGAGTCAGAAAATGGCGTCACGAACAGGATACGAGCAGGCCCGTTACCCAACGGGTATATTGTGCTTAAACTGGACTTTATTGTCTACAATTTGGACTTTGTTCGTCCCTAAAAGAACTTTCCCGCCTTTACACCATGGGCCAAGATAGCGCCCAAGATGGCGTTCCCGCCACAAGAAGCCGCCACGTGTAAGCCCAGGAGTGAGTCAACCACCCCCTCATCGTGGGAGGGCTAAGGACAAAAGGCGCCAAACTCTTTGTCCGCCCTGATTGCTCGAATCAACCATGGGGGCGGACCCCAAAGACTTTTCCCACGATTTTACTACAAAAGCCCACAGAAAATGGGAGTGTGAGAGACAGACTTCTTCACCAGCTCTACCAGAACGTCTTACCGGTTGAACGGGTGTGGTTTCCCTCCAAAGAAGAGAATGGCCAGCATGAGACTCCAAGACCTAATGCAGGAGGTCGAGGCGGAGGCCAGAGCCGCCATAGGCCAACCGGGTCCGGATCCTGCCCTTACCATAGACGGCAGCCCCGACTTCTGGCTCGAGGCTCTACAAGACCTCCGGGTGCGGTTACTAGAGACTGTGGAATGGACGATTCGCAGCTGGAGTGCGACCCTAGGCAGACGACTACACCATGCGATGCAGCAGAGCCGACCGGGTACAGCTTCTCCAAGCCCAGACGACGTCACCAGCTTCTCCACTGCCTCACCGTCGCCTACCACCTGTCCTGCTCCGTCACCAGAGCCAATAGACTGCTTCATTCCGGTGGAGGCCGCAACTCGACCCGTTCCCGCGACCAATATCGCAACCGACCCCGTTCTTGAGCCGGAGCTCATACTACGCTCCACAGAAGAACTTGATCTCTACCAGGTTCCCACTGAGGAACCCGCGACATGTTTCACCACTACAGAGACTGTCGCCTGTTTTATCCCCGTACCGGAGGCTTCCCTTGCCATTGCCGAGGCCTACCTGGTAACCGGGATTGAAACACCTCTACCTGCGGAAACAGATGAAGCCTGGAAGCCCTGCAGGACGTCCCTACGGAAGGATCCGCAGCACCACCGCCCTGTCGTACAACGGAACTAGCTTCAACATCTCCAGCACACGAGCAGCCCGATGTGGTTATCGAGGAAGAGGTCGGAGAGGATGACGACGAGACCCACAGCACCGCTGAGGATTTCGACACCGGGTTCGCTTGGGGAGACAACAAGGAACTTCCTACCGGGCATACAGCTCGGGTACACTGGTCGGGTGCAATGCCGACACCTTCCCCTGTGCCGTTCCACCGGGTGCCGATACAGACAGCCCGCCAAGTTCAAGCTTCCCGCCAAACCACCAGCTCCGTTACTCATCTCTACACCCCGAGCCGTAACGACAGAGATGTACGCCAGAGACGACGAGAGGAGTGGCAAGCCCGAGAACGCGCCAATATGCAGGCCCGTGCCGAGGCTCGCCGCCAGCCGCCGCTGCCTGCTGAACTCCGCCGTGAAGGTAGAATTTCCACCTTTAACTTACATACCGGGTGGGGGTTCGCTTGGGAGGTGGGTTTGAATGAGGAGGTGTTTGTTGGGCGCCGGGAAGTTGAGTCAAACTTGCCAAGAGGACATCCCGATCGCGACCTATACCGGGGCGATATTATCACCTACGAGCGCTACGCTTGTGCAGATGGGTGGTTCGCTATCCGGGTGCGCCATCGTTCTCCGTGCCAGTGACTTTAAAACTTGAACTCCCTCAATGACTCTGTTCCCGTTAATCACTGACTGTGAGATCTTGCGGCTACAGCCTGGACTCTAGTTAAAGGACAGCCGACCGCACGCCGGGTCCGCACAAAGTGAT
>JARQOC010000004.1:398669837-398744680 GCA_033576535.1 Allobates femoralis | reverse complement strand
TCCCGGTGACCCTTGCGGCCTAGTCCCTCCACTTGCCTGCACTTAACAATGGATACGAGAACCACGGTTGGATTGCTCACTTCCCATGCCTCTGGGACTCCCTCTTCCTCCAGGAGCCACTTGGGTGATGTTCTGCTCTAGGGTTCGGCCTAAGGATGAGATCCCACTTGCTCCACTCCTCTGGACACTTTTCAGGGGTACGTTCTCTAGCTTCCCTCCAACTTGACCTTGGTACTCAATGGTCTCTCCTCAGCTGTTCTACCGCCTCTCTTCCGTTCAAATGTCTCTTCTCAGCTGTTCTACTGCCGTCTCCTACATTCTAGATCTTTCCCACTCTTTTTATACCCATTGTCACATGTCCCAAGTCCTCTACGTGTGTTCCTCCTGACCTGCTCCCTCTAACTACTTCCTTTACCACCCAACCCCACTACAATCATTCCTAGTGCGATCTGGGTATCCTGCTACTGGTCTGTACCCCTCTTACCAGTGAGTGGGATACTACACCTTACCAGGGGTGTAGTACCTCTGTGGCAACAGGATCTGCAACGGCGCCACAATCATACAGCTCTTCCTATTGAGAAGACACTAACCTAGCTGAGTATGTATGTGTATGGGGGATTCTAGAAAGATAGCTGTCAGATGAAAGCTTATTCTAATCTGTATGAGCACTTTAAGGCCAAGCAAGGACATGTGATCATAAATTACACTTATATTTTGCCAACGTTGCATGTCTTGTGTCTATACCAACTGCATGATGAGCAGAGAAATTGAATCTTCCAAAAGATTTGGCACCAATTTATTCCATTATTGAAATACACATTCATGTAAGTCCAAGTATGCATGTTTATGGAAGATTGTGCAGGATTGCTATATACGGCCAGCTTAAACACAGTTTCATTAATTTGGCAAATTGAGTGATAACAGTTAAAAAATTCAATCTGTAAAGCATTCTTGTCATTGTCCTTGGCTGATCCCAATAACATTGTTACCCAGCCTCCTCATTTGTATGTTCTTTATAAAATTTATGGATTAACAGCAGTTTCCCCGAAATAGTGTTAAATGTTTTTTATCACTTAAAATAGCTATATATATATATATATATATATATTATATATATATATATATACAGTATAGATTATAGTCTGCCCTTACTTATCCATCTACCTACAGATCCTATTCACAGACTATAAACTGCAGTATATTAAATGTCTGCCGACACCGCTCTGTGACCAGAACAAATTCATTATTACTACGATGTTGCAATATTTCTATCTAAGCAGGTTCCAAATCTATTCTGTAACATCCCTCTCGAGCTGAGGAAGAAGGGGGTAGTAACATTTAATAAACATTGATTAGAAATATTTAAAATGCAAAGTGTATGTTTTAATCAAATTTGGTAAACATGACATGATGGGAATTGTAGCAGTCCATGGAGACAGTTTTGTGCGTACCATGCTTGGATGCACTAGCTCAGCAGCTGTGTGTCCCTGGAAGCTATTTTGAAATGTTAAATGCATATTTTAACTTGAATGTTAAATCACAGGAGATGTTTTTTTTTCCTCGTTCATTTTATATTAAGGGCCTGTGGTCATTGGTAGAAAAATGAGATAGGTATTACATATTAACTGATTTGTGGCTAATAATTTTAGTTTACCGGTATGTTTTATATTCTTTATAAATGTGCTTGTCTAAAGATTACTGTCGTTAGGTACGAGACAAATTCAGTGCTTTTACATCACACATCAGTGAGCGTGTGAATAATATGACACCATTTGCTCATTGTTAAAGTGAAACTTCACCTTTTAGCACAATGTCAGTTTTAGGTGCTCCATTTTGAGCTGATTATAGGGTTAGTCCAAGGCCAGCAAAGTTTTTTCAACTTCCTATCTAATTTATCCCTATAATCTAAGCTATTTTCTTATATACTTCCTTTAATAATTGACTCTTTACGCTATTGAACAGCTATTATTTATTTATATTTAATTTCCTGTCTGGTGACATACCGTGTGATTGCCCCAGTGCATTCTGGGATTCTCACACAGAACGTCATCAAGTAGGATGACAGGCCGTGGGCACTTCCTCAGCCCATCCCTAAAAGAAAGGACTATGGTGCTGGTTTCAGGAGTGGGGCTGTCACGATAGGTCATCGGGCAGGAGATAGAGAAAAAACAATAGCTGTTAGCATAGCGAGTGAACTGTAGGGAGTAGTGATGAGCGAGCATGCTCGCCACTACTCTGTACTCGCACGAGTATCACTGTACTCAGGCTACTCGGCGAGCACCGAGTAATCTCGCGATACTCGTGCTGTGCTCGTGGTCGTCATCTCTGCATGTTGGCGCTCTTTTGAGAGCCAGCCCGCGTGCAGGGATTGGCTGGCAGACCACTGCAATGCCACAGCCCTGTTAGTTGTGGCATAGCAGTGATTGGCCGCCCTGCACAGCGTGACCGAGCCTTTATAACTCCCGGCGAAATGTGCTCGGCACACAGCCATCCAGACAGTCAGTGTAGGGAGAGTGTCTGCTGCTGCTTAGGGACAGATTTGCGGCCCTTACAGGTAGATCCGGAGCAGGGCTGCAAACTGCTGCTGACCACAACAGTCCTTTTCTCAGGACTAATCTAGGAGGATATAGGCAGGGTGATCCAGATCGGAGTCCAAGCTTTCCAGTGACCAGAACAGTCCTTCTCAGGACTAATCTAGGAGGATATAGGCAGGGTGATACAGATCGGAATCCAAGCTTTTCTGTGACCATTAGAGTCACCACACTCTTGAACTTACTACCTTAATACAGGTTAGGGACTAAAATCCTCTCCTGAAACCATTACAGTCACCAGACAGGTGTACGTACTACCTTAATACAGGTTAGGGAGTAAAATCCTCTCCTGACACCATTACAGTCACCAGACTGGTGTACGTACTACCTTAATACAGGTTAGGGACTAAAATCCTCTCCTGACACCATTACAGTCACGAGACTGGTGTACGTACTACCTTAATACAGGTTAGGGACTAAAATCCTCTCCTGACACCATTACAGTCACCATACTGGTGTATGTACTACCTTAATACAGGTTAGGGACTAAAATCCTCTCCTGACACCATTACAGTCACCAGACTGGTGTACGTACTACCTTAATACAGGTTAGGGACTAAAATCCTCTCCTGACACCATTACAGTCACCAGACTCGTGTACGTACTACCTTAATAAAGGTTAGGGACTAAAATCCTCTCCTGACACCATTACAGTCACCAGACTGGTGTACGTCATACCTTGATACAGGTTAGGGAACTAAAATCCTAATCTCTTGTGATCTCAACAGTCACCAGACTGGTGTACGTCATACCTTGATACAGGTTAGGGACTAAAATCCTCTCCTGAAACCATTACAGTCACCAGACTGGTGTACGTCATACCTTGATACAGGTTAGGGAACTAAAATCCTAATCTCTTGTGATCTCAACAGTCACCAGACTGGTGTACGTCATACCTTGATACAGGTTAGGGACTAAAATCCTCTCCTGACACCATTACAGTCACCAGACTGGTGTACGTCATACCTTGATACAGGTTAGGGAACTAAAATCCTAATCTCTTGTGATCTCAACAGTCACCAGACTGGTGTACGTCATACCTTGATACAGGTTAGGGACTAAAATCCTCTACTGAAACCATTACAGTCACCAGGCTGGTGTACGTCATACCTTGATACAGGTTAGGGACTAAAATCCTCTCCTGACACCATTACAGTCACCAGACTGGTGTACGTCATACCTTGATACAGGTTAGGGAACTAAAATCCTAATCTCTTGTGATCTCAACAGTCACCAGACTGGTGTACGTCATACCTTGATACAGGTTAGGGACTAAAATCCTCTCCTGAAACCATTACAGTCACCAGACTGGTGTACGTCATACCTTGATACAGGTTAGGGACTAAAATCCTCTCCTGAAACCATTACAGTCACCAGACTGGTGTACGTCATACCTTGATAAAGGTTAGGGAACTAAAATCCTAATCTCTTGTGATCTCAACAGTCACCAGACTGGTGTACGTCATACCTTGATACAGGTTAGGGACTAAAATCGTCTCCTGAAACCATTACAGTCACCAGACTGGTGTACGTCATACCTTGATACAGGTTAGGGAACTAAAATCCTAATCTCTTGTGATCTCAACAGTCGCCAGACTGGTGTACGTCATACCTTGATACAGGTTAGGGAACTAAAATCCTAATCTCTTGTGATCTCAACAGTCACCAGACTGGTGTACGTCATACCTTGATACAGGTTAGGGAACTAAAATCCTAATCTCTTGTGATCTCAACAGTCACCAGACTGATGTATGTCATACCTTGATACAGGTTAGGGAACTAAAATCCTCTCCTGACACCATTACAGTCACCAGACTGGTGTACGTACTACCTTAATACAGGTTAGGGACTAAAATCCTCTCCTGACACCATTACAGTCACCAGACTGGTGTACGTCATACCTTGATACAGGTTAGGGAACTAAAATCCTAATCTCTTGTGATCTCAACTGTCACCAGACTGGTGTACGTCATACCTTGATACAGGTTAGGGACTAAAATCCTCTCCTGAAACCATTACAGTCACCAGACTGGTGTACGTCATACCTTGATACAGGTTAGGGCCTAAAATCCTAATCTACTGTCACCATTACAGTCACCAGACTGGTGTCGCTGTATACAAGCAAAATGCGCAAGGGCGTTTGCAAGGAACAATGAAGTGAACGTGATGGTGGTGCAGGCAGAGGCCGAGGTCGTGTGCAAGCACTAATTTCGCTACAACAAAGGGCCACATCTACTCGCTCACACGCCTGTCCCAAATTCTTGGGGCCCACTCCAGTACACCGCTCTTGAACGAACACCTATGTCAACAGGTTGTTACTTGGATTGCGGATAATGCTTCAAGTCAGATTGGCACCTCCACCAACACCCTGTCTTCCACACGGTCAAGCGTCAGTAGCCGTGATACTGCACAGCACATTTCCCAACCTGATCCCCCTTCCTACCACCAGGCTGAGTACACGTCCACGGACATTTCTGATCCCACACTTGGACACTCGGAAGTCCAGAAGTGTGTACCCATGGGTGAGTGGAGGTACATGGCAAATTCCCATAACAAAATTTAAATTCATTTGTCATTTTTTGGTGGTGTGGTGAAGTCTGGCCCAATCCAACCCTTGTTCATCTTGATCAGAGTCAGCCTGTCAGCATTTTCAGTTGACAGGCGGGTGCGTTTATCAGTAATGATTCCACCTGCGGCACTGAAAACACGCTCGGACAAAACGCTAGCGGCAGGGCAGGCCAGGACTTCCAAGGCGTAAAGAGCCAATTCATGCCACGTGTCCAGCTTGGAGACCCAATAATTGTAAGGCACAGAGGAATCTCGCAGTACAGTTGTTCGATCTGCAAGGTACTCCTTCAGCATCTGGCCAAACTTAGCATTTCTTGTGGCACTACCCCGCACCTCAGGGGCTGTGGTACGTGAGTGGCTGAGAAAACTGTCCCACATCGTAAAGACTGTTCCACTACCTCTGGCGGATTGGACTTGTGCCCCTCTCGGCCGTACGCCTTGGTTGTCCACTGATTCCTGACCTATGCCGCTAGCGTTTTGTGAGGGGAATGATTTGCCTACTTCCGTGACTATGGCCTTCTGGAACTGCTGCATTTTGGCTGACATCTCCTACTCAGGAATGAGAGACATAAAGTTCTCCCTGTAGCGTGGGTTTAAGAGTGTTGCCAACCACTACTGATTGTCGGCCAAGATGTTCTGAACGCGAGGGTCACGAGCCAGGCAGCTTACCATAAAGTCAGCCATGTGCGCCAGACTCTTAACAGCCATCACTTCAGTATCCAGACCAACACGATGACTGAACATGCTGTCCTCCTCCTCCTCCTCCTCCTCATCTCCCCTGTCCTCTGGCCAGCCACGCTGAATCGAGGGTATGACTGGTGTGCATGTCATATCCTCAATTTGGCCAGAGAGATGCTCCATGTCTTCATCCTCCTCCTCCTCGTCATTGTCCTCCACTGCACGTTGTGATGAGATGAGGCTGGGCTGTGTGTTTTCACCCACACCCACTACTGTTTCTTGCTCCAAGTCATCGTGCTCGGCCTGCAATGCATCCTCTTTGTTTTTCAGCAGAGACCGTTTTAGAAGGCAGAGTAGTGGTATGGTGACGCTAATAATGGCGTCATCGCTGCTCACCATCTTGGTGGACTCCTCAAAGTTTTGGAGGACGGTACATAGGTCGGACATCCATCTCCACTCCTCAGGTGTTATGTCTGGAGTTTGACCCATTTCCCGACGGCTTAGGTGATGCAGGTAGTCAGCAACTGCCCTCTTCTGCTCACATATCCTGACCAACATGTGCAGAGTTGAATTCCAACGCGTGGGGACATCACACACCAGTCTGTGGGCCGGAAGACGCAAACGGCACTGAAAGCCGGCAAGGCCGGCTGAAGCAGCAGGTGACTTGCGAAAATGTGCAGACAGACGGCGAACTTTTACCAGCAGTTCAGACAGCTCTGGGTATGACTTTGAAAACCTCTGAACCAACAGGTTGAGCACATGGCCCACGCATGGAACATGCGTCAGCTGGCCTCGCCTCAAAGCTGCCACCAGGTTCCGGCCATTGTCACACACGACCTTTCCTGGCTTTAGGTTCAGAGGTGTGAGCCAGTGATCTGCCTGCTGTTTCAGAGCTGTCCACACCTCTTCTGCATTATGGGGTTTGTCACCTATGCAGACTAGCTTCAGCACAGCCTGTTGCCGCTTCGCAGAGGCAGTGCTGCAGTGCTTCCAGCTTGGGACTGGTGTGGAGGGTACAGTGGATGAGGATGCGCAGGAGGAGGATGCTTAAGAGCATGACATTCCGGAGCTGTAGAGTGTCGGTGAAACCCTGACAGAGGTAGGGCCTGCTATCCTTGGTGTGGGAAGGACTGTGTTCCGTCCCTCACTCAGACTGGGTCCCAGACTCCATAATATTAACCCAGTGTTTTGTCAAGGAAATGTAGCGGCCTTGCCCACAAGCACTTGTCCACGTCTCTGTGGTTAGGTGGACTTTGGCTGAAACAGCGTTGTTCAGGGCACGTGTGATGCTGTTGGACACGTGGTTATGCAATGTGGGAACGGCACATCTGGAGAAATAGTGGCGGCTGTGGACCGAGTAACGTGGGACAGCAGCCACCATCAGGTCGCGGAATGCTTCCGTCTCCACCAGCCGAAAAGGCAACATATCTAGCGCTAAGAGTCGCGAAATGTGAGAATTCAGGACTGTGGCATGTGGGGCGTTGGCAGCGTATTTGCGCCTGCGTTCAAAGGTTTGCTGAATGGATAATTGAACGCTGCGCTGGGACAAGGACGTGCTTGATGGTGGTGTTATTTGTGCGTGGGCAACTTCAGGTGCAGGGACGGAGGCTTGTTCGCGGCCAGCATGTACAGGGGATTGGCTCGCACGCACAACACGCGAAGACATAGCAGTGACATCAGCAAGCACCGCTCCTCGACTCTGTTGTACTTCCCACAAAGTCGGTGTAAGGTTTTCAGTCTTTTTTGCTATATCAGTTGTTATGTTTGCATTTAGTGTATTTTGTCGGCCATCTTGTTTCCTGTCCTGTGCATTGACTTTGGCCCTCAAACAATATGGAGTCCTCAGCTTTGATGTCCCTGCCCTGTTTCTTGCCAATTGCCCTTTTAATCAGTTTCAGATGATTTACCTGTGCTCCTGAATCAGGTCTGCAATCTGTCTGTGACTTGCTCTCTGAAGCCTGGATTCACTCTGCCTGGAATCATTTATGGACACAGAATCCTCCTGTTTGCCAGCAACATCTGACAGGGAAGTAATAGACTCTGAATGCTTTCCTTGAGACTTGTACTATGCTTTAATGCTCTGATGTCCTTGGTTGTTTGCGTTAAAAGAGAGAGGGGAGGGGGACAAGAGGCGCAATTGTGCCCTTATCACTAGACACTAGGTTTCAGCGGTGAGAAACGCAATTCACTCACCTACTCCAGTTGTGAGACCCACAACTGGCTTATGAGCATGTAGGATAGTATCCTGATGGCTGCCGCTGGACCTCCACCAACTCCGCACACGTGGGGTTAGACCAGGAAATTCAGGGAAGGAAGGTGTACTGCGGTCCGCGCTGCCAGAAACATCAATGAAGACCCAAGACGTCTTGGGTCTTCATTGATGTTTCTGGCAGCGCAGACCGCAGTACACCTTCCTTCCCTGAATTTCTTGGTTGTTTGCGTTGCACTCTGCAACTTACATTTACGTTATCCTGTTGATGCACTAACTTGTATGAAGCAATACAAGAGCTGCTTAAGAAGCGTATGTCTCATGTGTCTCATTATACCCATGCATTAGACTCTATATAGACTGTATCATATATGACAGTCGGGTGCTTGGCTGACATGTGCCTGATCATGCTGGTGGTGGTCAGGCTGCTAGTTTTCGTACCCCTGCTGATATTGGCATGGCAGGTGTAACAAATGGCCTTTTTAGAGTCTTCTGGAGCCAACTTAAAAAACTCCCAGACTCTGGAAGACCGAACATTTGCACAGGCACCTTGTGTCGTGTTGTTGTTCTGGGGAACGGTTCCCTGCCTTCTGCCTGCGGACCCGACCCTGCTTCGTACTGCCTGTTGGGATGCTACGCCTCCCTCCCCCTGTGCACTGCTGTCCTCGCTCTGCATATCCTCCTGCTAGGTTGGGTCAGCTACTGGATCATCCACCTCGTCGTCTTCATCTTCCTTGGCTAATCGCTGGACTGCTCCTCCTTCTCCTCATGTGCCACCATGATGACCGTTACAATACTTAGGCTGTTGTTTCAGGTATACCCCCAGTGGTAAATTTTTACGCCCATTCTTTTTGAATAGGCATTACAACGACAGGATACCCGCTCCTTTTCAATGGGAAAAATGTTTTGAGGCCCTCCTGCACGTCTCTATCCAGGGACAATGAGGAGCCTCCCAATTTTTGGCTGCCCTGGCCAAAGGGCTATACTACAATACACCCAGTTCTTGTTTACAGGCCCTCCTGCACGTGTCTATCTAGGGACAATGAGGAGCCTCCCATTTTTTGGCTGCCCTGGCCAAAGGCCTAGGCTAAAATACACCCACTTGAGGGTTACAGGCCCTACTACATGTCTGTATGCAAGGGTCATTGTTGAACCTTCCAATTTTTGGCTGCCCTGGCCAAAGGCCTAGGCTAAAATACACCCACTTGAGGGTTACACGCCCTACTACATGTCTGTATGCATGGGTCATTGTTGAACCTCCCAATTTTTGGCTGCCCTGACCAAAGGGCTATACTACAATACACCCACTTGAGGGTTACAGGCCCTACTACATGTCTGTATGCATGGGTCATTGTTGAACTTTCCAATTTTTGGCTGCCCTGACCAAAGGGCTATACTACAATACACCCACTTGAGGGTTACAGGCCCTACTACATGTCTGTAT
Organism: Allobates femoralis; assembly: GCA_033576535.1. Taxonomy (NCBI): domain Eukaryota; kingdom Metazoa; phylum Chordata; class Amphibia; order Anura; family Aromobatidae; genus Allobates; species Allobates femoralis. Next base: position 398,735,190 of record JARQOC010000004.1, on the reverse strand, counting down.
GCATGGGTCATTGTTGAACCTTCCAATTTTTGGCTGCCCTGGCCAAAGGGCTATACTACAATACACCCAGTTCTTGTTTACAGGCCCTCCTGCACGTGTCTATCCAGGGACAATGAGGAGCCTCCCAATTTTTGGCTGCCCTGGCCAAAGGCCTAGGCTAAAATACACCCACTTGAGGGTTACAGGCCCTACTACATGTCTGTATGCATGGGTCATTGTTGAACCTTCCAATTTTTGGCTGCCCTGGCCAAAGGCCTAGGCTAAAATACACCCACTTGAGGGTTACACGCCCTACTACATGTCTGTATGCATGGGTCATTGTTGAACCTCCCAATTTTTGGCTGCCCTGACCAAAGGGCTATACTACAATACACCCACTTGAGGGTTACAGGCCCTACTACATGTCTGTATGCATGGGTCATTGTTGAACCTTCCAATTTTTGGCTGCCCTGGCCAAAGGGCTATACTACAATACACCCAGTTCTTGTTTACAGGCCCTCCTGCACGTATCTATCCAGGGACAATGTGGAGCCTCCCACTTTTTGGCTGCCCTGGCCAAAGGCCTAGGCTAAAATACACCCACTTGAGGGTTACAGGCCCTACTACATGTCTGTATGCATGGGTCATTGTTGAACCTTCCAATTTTTGGCTCCCCTGGCCAAAGGGCTATACTACAATACACCCACTTGAGGGTTACAGGCCCTACTACATGTCTGTATGCATGGGTCATTGTTGAACCTTCCAATTTTTGGCTGCCCTGACCAAAGGGCTATACTACAATACACCCACTTGAGGGTTACAGGCCCTACTACATGTCTGTATGCATGGGTCATTGTTGAACCTTCCAATTTTTGGCTGCCCTGACCAAAGGGCTATACTACAATACACCCACTTGAGGGTTACAGTCCCTACTACATGTCTGTATGCATGGGTCATTGTTGAGCCTTCCAATTTTTGGCTGCCCTGGCCAAAGGGCTATACTACAATACACCCAGTTCTTGTTTACAGGCCCTCCTGCACGTGTCTATCCAGGGAAAATGAGGAGCCTCCCAATTTTTGGCTGCCCTGGCCAAAGGCCTAGGCTAAAATACACCCACTTGAGGGTTACATGCCCTACTACATGTCTGTATGCATGGGTCATTGTTGAACCTTCCAATTTTTGGCTGCCCTGGCCAAAGGCCTAGGCTAAAATACACCCACTTGAGGGTTACAGGCCCTACTACATGTCTGTATGCATGGGTCATTGTTGAACCTTCCAATTTTTGGCTGCCCTGGCCAAAGGCCTAGGATAAAATACACCCACTTGAGGGTTACACGCCCTACTACATGTCTGTATGCATGGGTCATTGTTGAACCTCCCAATTTTTGGCTGCCCTGACCAAAGGGCTATACTACAATACACCCACTTGAGGGTTACAGGCCCTACTACATGTCTGTATGCATGGGTCATTGTTGAACCTTCCAATTTTTGGCTGCCCTGGCCAAAGGCCTAGGCTAAAATACACCTACTTGAGGGTTACAGGCCCTACTACAGGTCTGTATGCATGGGTCATTGTTGAACCTTCCAATTTTTGGCTGCCCTGGCCAAAGGGATATAGTGAAATACACCCAGTTCTTGTTTACAGGCCCTCCTGCAAGTCTCTATCCAGGGACAATGAGAAGCCTCCCAATTTTGGACTGCCCTGGCAAAGGAAGATACTACAATAGACCCAGTTCCTCAAAATGGCACATTATTTCAAGACAGGGCTTCATGTTCATCTCTTCTCAGGGTCATCGGAGTGCCGTACAATGTTTTTACGTAAAATCTTTCATGTAATCACAAAAAGTAACATACACCAGCTGTATCTCACTATTGGGTATGTGCCCTTAACATTTCCACCCTAAATATTCATTTTGGTGTCATTTTGGAAGGTTTTCTGGAGACTCCGTAAAATTGGCGTGAAACTCGGACAACATTGTTCACAACTGTGACTTTTGAGTGAGAAATACTTCCAGGGGTCTTCCCCATGGTGTTGCCATGTCATTACAGCACTCTTCTGAGACTTTTGTGACATTTTTAGGGTTTTTCCATGCTGCCGGCAGTCATTTCATAAAAATACTCGTGTCTCCCATAGGATAACATTGGGCTCGGTACTCGGGCCGAGTACACGAGTATCTCGGGATGCTCGGCCCGAGCTTCGAGCACCCGAGCATTTTAGTACTCGCTCATCACTAGTAGGGAGTTATTAAAGGAAGTATGCTTAGAAAATAAGATGTATACTTATACAACAAGCACGAGAGGCAGTATGGCAGCTTCTTCCATGCTGTGTTATCCTGGAGCTCAATATAATATGACATACACTAGTTGTTTCTATTGCAAATGCAATGGGTACTGAAAGTATTCAGACCCTTTTCCACTCTTTGTTTCATTGCAGCCATTTGGTAAATTAAAAAAACTTCACTTTTTTTCTCATTAATGTACACTCTGCACCCCATCTTGACTAAAAAAAACAGAAATGTAGACATTTTTGTAAATTTATTAAAAAAGAAAAACTGAAATATCACAGTAATAAGTATTCAGAACCTTTGCTCAGGCATTCATATTTAAGTCACATGCTTTCTATTTCCTTGTGATCCTCCTTGAGATGGTTCTACTCCTTCATTGGAGTCCGGCTGTGTTTTATTAAACTGATGGGACTTGATTTGGAAAGGCACACACCAGTCTATATAAGACTTCACAGCTCACAGTACATGTCAGACCAAATGAGAATCATGAGATCAAAAGAACTGCCCAAGGAGCTCAGAGGCAGAATTGTGGCATGGCACAGATCTGGCCACGGTAACAAAAGGATTTCTGCAGTACTCAAGGTTTCTAAGAGCACAGTAGCTTCCATAATCCTTAAATGGAAAACATTTGAGAGCACCAGAAGTCTTTCTAGACCTGGCTGTCCAACCAAACTGAGCAATCTAGGTAGAAGAGGCTTGGTGAAAGAGGTAAAGAAGAACCCCAAGATCACTGTGGCTGAGCTCCAGAGATGCAGTATGGAAATGGGAGAAAGTTCCACAAAGTGAGCTATTACTGCAGCCCTTCACCAGACGGTCCTTTATGGCAGAGTGGCCCGACAGAAGCCTCTACTCAGTGCAAGACATATGACAGCCTACAAAGGGCTTACAAAACACTAATGAAGGACTCACAGACTATGAGAAATAAGATTCTCTGGTTTGATGAGATGGAGATAGAACTTTTTAGTGATAATTCTAAGTGGTATGTGTGGAGAAAACCAGGCACTGCTCATCACCTGACGAGTACAATCCCAACAGTGAAACATGGTGGTGACAGCATCATGCTATGGGAGAGTCTTTCAGCTGCGGGGACAGGATAACTGGTTGTAATTGAAGGAAATATGAATGTGGCAAAGTACAGAGATTTGCTGGATGAAAACCTCTTCCAGAGTGCTGTGGACCTCACACTTGGCCGAAGGTTCACCTTCCAACAAGACAATGACCCTAAGCACACAGCTAAAATAACAAAGGAGTGGCTTCAGAACAACTATATGACCATTCTTGACTGGCCCAGCCAGATCCCTGACCTAAACTCAATTGAGAATCTCTGCAAAAACCTGAAAATGGCTGTCCACCCACGTTCACCATCCAACCTGACGGAACTGGAGAGGATCTGCAAGGAAGAATGGCAGAGGATCCCCAAATCCAGGGGTGAAAAACCTGTTGCATCATTCCCAAGAAGACTCATGGCTGTACTAGCTCAGATGGCTTCTTCTTTCAATACTAAATAAAGGGTCTGAATTTTTATGACCATGTGATACTTAAATTTTTGTTTTTTAATAAATTTGCACAAAGATCTATATTTCTGTTTTTTCCATTGAAGCTGGGTGCAGAGTGTACATTAATGAGAAAAAAAATGAACTTTGCATTTACCAAATGGCTGCAATAAAACAAAGAGTGAAAAATTTGAAGGGGTCTGAATACTTTCTGTACCCATTATATTGTCCAACTGGGAGGTCAATGAAAATGAGTTGAATGAGGACCGACACGTCTAGTCAGTAGTTACTAAAAGTTACTAAAAGTACATAACTTGCATCTTTGTGCTTACATGACCTCCAATCTTCCCATTTGCACAGGAGAATCCTGAAAGTGTGCAGTCCATGCACTGTGAGAACTTAGAGACCCTGTAGCATGGCGGATTGAGGGGGGGGGGGGCGCCAAACTGAATTCTTGCCCTGGGTGCCAGAAAACCTAGATACACCTCTGGCTACGGAGGTACTACACATTCTGTTTGGGGTGCAGTACCTCCCTGTGGTGCCTAGCCATAGGGGCGCCACATCTGACTCCAAAGCACCCTCTCCTCAGGACCGCCATGAACAATACCGATCTTGATGAATTGGGGCCATTATGTTGCCTTTTGACCAAATAATTTGGTCTGAGATGTGAAGAGAGAGCGTACACATACCTTATGTGTTTTATTTATGTGCTGTCTGTTACAAACATGGACTACCTTTATTGGAATATTCATACTTTCCTTTAGTTTCTTGATGACAAGGCTTGTTTTTTTTCTATCAATGTATCTACATGAAATTTTGGATTTTCACCATTCTTTTTTAAACACTTGGATGTTATATAAGATCATTATCTTTAACATCCTAAATAACAGAGTTTGAGCAACTAATATTGTGATAAGGGAAATGTGACATTCAATTTACGAAGCTAGGTCATCAGATCTATTCCAATTGATCTTCATAGTGTAATTCTATTTACATGAAAGGAAGAATATTAATGTGTGATTACATAATGATCACTGTTTTTACTACAAAAACTAATAATTATATAGAGTGCATCTTAGATATGTCTATTATACATACAAAAAAATCAATTTTTGCAGGCCAAGTGCAAGGCTAAGCAGCCTGAGGACGTGGCAGTTGAGTTGATCAGATGGAGGCAGGTTTCCTTAAAAACACTGAGTAGGTTCTCAGTGCTGCAAGAGTCATTCTCATAGCTTGGTGAAGTATGCTCAACCACTGAGAAGTGTTTCCTGGAAAGACTTGGTATAAAAACCTGTAAACAATAAAAGGCTTTTAAGTATAGAATTTTAACTTTGATACAAGATGGAAAAAATATATATTTAAAGTAACCTTGAAATAATAAGAGATTTAGAAAATAAAATAAATAGCAATCATGATCAGTTGTAGAAAGCTTAATAACTTCTGATGCCTAAATACACCCTGGTACTTGTAATTTTTATCCATTTTAGCACCTTTTTCTTTTCATGAACACACAAGGAGCCAGGAGGGTTAAGATCAGTCATTGCCATCCCCTACTTCACAAGCTACAGCTGTTGACCTACCTCTCCTGAAAATGCACCTGACATCATGCTGATCCCACTAGTCCAGGCATTAGTTCACTGTTTTCTACCTTAGGTGCTCCTCTATCATTAGACAATGATAAGACCAGGGTTCCAGTTGCGAGAGACTCGCAAGAGTCTCGCATCACATCCCCTGACACGGGTGTCAACTCTCCGGACAGAAGCACAGAGCTGTATAGAAGCACGTTCAGCTCCATGCTTCTGTCTGGAAAGCGGGCGGCTGTGCCAAGGGAAGCGATGCGAGACTCGCGCAAGTCTCTAGCAAGCCCTGGCCTAACAGCATTAGCAGATGCCCTAAACTTAGTTTTGTCCATTCTTCAGAACTGGCCACCAATGGTTACTGCTACCTGTCCTAATTGAACTTAGAACCGTATTTTGATAAATTGGCCTTGACAGTTTTTATGGGTTTGCTCCGCCTTTGTCAAGAATGTAAGGCCCTGAATTCCTGTTTTTAGACAGACAGCAGGCAAAGAATACATTTCATAGAGGATTTGAAAATTACAGACATTTTTGACTGTTTGGAAACATTTTTGTCTGCATTTCACTGTATAACTATTGATATGAAATTTGCAGTAAATTGTGCACTTCTAACATATTAGAAAAAGCAAAAATTTGAGGCTAAAGTTGCATGATCTCACTACCATTACTTTAAATAATTGTTGACCGTGTGATTGTAGTGCCTTGCTTAACCCATTCCTGACTGCCAATGCCAAATAAACGTTGACGCTTTCTGAGTTTTGTGCAGCACCAACATTTTTTAATGGTTGAAGGTCAGGCTTGGATAAGCACTCTCTGAGTCCTGCAAACAATGGGATTCCAGTGCAGAATGCTAGTTCTGATTAGCGACATCATTAGGGCCTGATTGTCTCAGGTCCTGATGATCTCAACTCTTTTATTTGTGAGAGGGGATGGGATACTTCTCGAAACCCTATGGCACCCTTGTGACATGATCACTGGAAAGCTAAGGAATGTTACAGCAGCTGTAGGGGATGGAGTGGAGCCCGAGTACCGGGTTAATAAGGCGCTAAACAATTACCCTGGGGACTGGATGGTTGGGCCACAATCTCCTCCAGGTCACTTACTGGAGTCAAGCAATCATACCCTGACTGTGGCCCTTGCAGAAGTGTATAACTATGCAGACTCGCTAATCAGCTGCCTGAGAGGTATGGATGACATCCATTAGAGCAACAACATTGTTTGGTTGCCTCCAGGCATAGATATAAATAAGAAAAAGAATGGCTCAAGGACTTTTTTTACAGTGGAAATTAACCTTCTTTCCTTTATTATTAAAAAACATCCCAAACTGTAGTGGATTTTAGTATAATGTTTGAGGACTTACAGGGAATTTGCCTTTAATATCTTGTTTTTTTACTTTGATTCAACAAAGAGCTGAGAAAAGTGATACAAAAAGAGAAAATTGCAAATTAAATTTCTGTTAAAGTAAGATAAAAAATGTTTGTACCGTGTTAGCCCATAGATAGAAAAAAAAATATATTAGAATCTGTCACAAAAAACGACAGCAGCACTCCAAATACAAGATCTTCAAATGCCTTTAAAGGGATCCTGTCACCCCCAAACCACCTCCTAAGCTATTAAAAGCTGTCCCTAGAGCATAGTAACACTTACCCTACACTCCTTTTAGCTCCTAAATGCATATATTGAAACTGAATATAAACGTTATAAAAGTACCTCATTACTGATGTTAATGAGTGACTATGGTATTCATAGTCACCCAGGCAGGCTGTCCCTCTACATAGTATCACGCATGCGCAGTACGGGACTTGAAGCTAACGCGCTCGGGTGTAAATACGTCACCCGGCGCCGGAAATGACGCGAATCGCGTCATACAGCCCCCACACAGCAGCGGTCCGGAATAGGAGAGCGGGGAGGCGCGCAGGGAGGTGCGCATTTGAATGTATGATGCAGATCACACCTATTGAGGAGTGATACTATACTACTAAGTGTTACTATGCTCTAGGGACAGCTTTTAATAGCTTAGGAGGTGGTTTGGGGGTGACAGGATCCCTTTAAGCAGGCCTACAGGGCAACCCGCTACATTTCAGCCACCAAGTGGTTGATACCTTTTAATGCTAACTGGAAAGATGGAAAAAACTGATTGGCATGTGTGATCCTAGCCTATGACCTCTTCATGAGGCTTAATAATGACACAACTTCTTAACACACACATATATACACACATATACAGGGTGGACAATGCAGTAAGTAAATCAAGTGAGGTGAAGCATAACACAGGACTTGGTCAGAGTTGAAGAGAGAATCTGGGGCAGTAAACATCAGCATCCAGAGATAAGAAGCAGAAACATTTTATGTCCTGTGATTAGTTGTTTCTTCAAGATTTAGAGATTTCTTCAATGTAAAAAGACATAAATCCATGTGACACATTCATTTCTGTTCTGAATGTGTCAAAGGTCAACATAACTTTATATTTCCAGACTTTCTTGTCTGTCTGAGACATGAAATGACCTTTCAAATCTAGTATTTTCATATCCATTATGTGTGATCAGAGCTACAAAATCATTGGCTTCAGGTAGATCCATTTTTTTTTCTTTTATTGTGTGGCAATGAGAATCCATCCTTGTTCTAAGTTTCTGGCCTGTCTCTCCTACATTCAGGTTCCCGCTCACACATTTTGTACATATAATTAAGTACACCACATTGCTTGTGGTGCAGCTGAAGTTACCTGGGATCTTGTAGTCCTGATGTGAGCCAGGGATCTTTATCTTGTCCATTGTCATTATAAATGGACGGGTTTTGCACCTGTTCTGGTTGCAGGGAAAGGCCCTCAAGGTGATTTTCTCTATCTATAGGGTTGACTATCTGTAGGGTTGGAACATATCAGATTGTATTTGATGGCCTGACTCTACACAATAGAGTTTTTTATGTGTTTTGGATGAAACTGTTTTCATCCAAAACACATAAAAAACTATATTGTGTACAGCCAGGCCATCAAATACAATCTGATATGTTCCAACCCTACAGATAGAGACAATCACCTTGAGGACCTCAGAAAGACCTTTTCAAATCAGGGTTACCATCAAAGAGCAATTGAAAACCAGATTACAATAGCCACCAGAATATCAAGAAATCATCTCTAAGGGTACCTTTACACACGGCTACATTTGTAGCTTGTCACCAGGTAACTTACTGGTTGCAGTGAAATCATGGATACATGATTCCATTTGTACACAGCAACAAGATAGAACCATGTATCCATGATTTCACTGCAACCAGTAAGTTACCTGGTGACAAGCTACAAATGTAGCCGTGTGTAAAGGGGCCTTTAGGGTACCTTTACACACGGCTACATTTGTAGCTTGTCACCAGGTAACTTACAGGTTGCAGTGAAATCATGGATACATGGTTCTATCTTGTTGCTGTGTGCAAATGGAATCATGTATCCATGATTTCACTGCAACCAGTAAGTTACCTGGTGACAAGCTACAAATGTAGCCGTGTGTAAAGGTACCCTTACATTACAAAACTAGAGTATGAAAACAACAGAGTCCCTCTTGTAGTCACCTACAATCCAAATCTGGAGGTGTTAAGAGGTCAAAAGAATTGCGACTCAAGATCCAATTATATACAAAATAGAAAATTCTTTATTGGGATCAAGTAAAGTACACAAGTGCTCACATTTGTGTCAGAAAAAAGTGCATGTTTTTATGAGGAAGGACAAATTACAGTACATCTCCAAAGGTGTAATACCATGATGTCTGTTCAACATTGCATAAACAACTTTTGTACATCATATACAGTCATGGCCAAAAGTATTGACACCCCTGCAATTCTGTCAGATAATACTCAGTTTCTTCCTGAAAATTATTGCAATCACAAATTCTTTGGTATTATTATCTTCATTTAATTTGTCTTCAATGAAAAAACACAAAAGAGAATGAAGCAAAAAGCAAAACATTGATCATTTCACACAAAACTCCAAAAATGGGCCGGACAAAAGTATTGGCACCCTCAGCCTAATACTTGGTTGCACAACCTTTAGCCAAAATAACTGCGATCAACCGCTTCCAGTTTCTTACAATGCTCTGCTGGAATTTTAGACCATTCTTCTTTGTCAAACTGCTCCAGGTCCCTGATATTTGAAGGGTGCCTCCTCCAAACTGCCATTTTTAGATCTCTCCACAGGTGTTCTATGGGATTCAGGTCTGGACTCATTGCTGGCCACCTTAGAAGTCTCCAGTGCTTTCTCTCAAACCATTTTCTAGTGCTTTTTTTTCTCCTGTAAACTCTATGTTGATGCCTTTGCCCAAAAAGCTCTACTTTTGTCTCATCTGACCAGACAACATTCTTCCAAAACGTTTTAGGCTTTCTCAGGTAAGTTTTGGCAAACTCCAGCCTGGCTTTTTTATGTCTCGGGGTAAGAAGTGGGGTCTTCCTGGGTATCCTACCATACAGTCCCTTTTCATTCAGACACCGACGGATAGTACGGGTTGACACTGTTGTACCCTCGGACTGCAGGGCAGCTTGAACTTGTTTGGATGTTAGTTGAGGTTCTTTATCCACCATACGCACAATCTTGCGTTGAAATCTCTTGTCAATTTTTCTTTTCCGTCCACATCTAGGGAGGTTAGCCACAGTGCCATGGGCTCTAAACTTCTTGATGACACTGCGCACGGTAGACACAGTAACATTCAGGTCTTTGGAGATGGACTTGTAGCCTTGAGATTGCTCATGCTTCCTCACAATTTGGTTTCTCAAGTCCTCAGACAGTTCTTTGGTCTTCTTTCTTTTCTCCATGCTCAATGTGGTATACACAAGGACACAGGACAGCAGTTGAGTCAACTTTAATCCATGTCAACTGGCTGCAAGTGTGATTTAGTTATTGCCAACACCTGTTAGGTGCCACAGGTAAATTACAGGTGCTGTTAATTACACAAATTAGAGAAGCATCACATGATTTTTCTAAGGGTTCCAATACTTTTGTCCACCCCCTTTTTATGTTTGGTTTGGAATTATATCCAATTTGGCTTTAGGACAATTCTTTTTGTGTTTTTTTCATTGAAGACAAACTAAATGAAGATAATAATACCAAAGAATTTGTTATTGCAATCATTTTCAGGAAGAAACTGAGTATTATCTGACAGAATTGCAAGGGTATCAATACTTTTGGCCATGACTGTAGAGACATATACATATGTGCCACCTTTCTAACCTAATAGGATTGTTGTTAGTCCATCCACTGGATCAGATACAGTGAGTTGAATTTGCTATAACAAATGGATATCACAGAAACAACCATGTGAAATAATCTACATTTAATGAGCAAGGAGTTATATAATGCAACTGAATATAACCAAGTAATCAAAAAGTCCATAGGACACAAGGGCGAATTTAGAAAATATACACTCTTTATTTAGGATTCTTGACAAAACAAGTTTAAAATCCTTACATAAATATAACAAAATAAAAGGTGAAAGAAAGAACCATATGAATATTAGCAGAAAGCCACTGAATATATCATAGTAGCTAGAATTATGGCAATATCCGGTGGTACAGTATTAGGGGGGCTGGGTGACTATATGGTAGGTATGTATAGGACATATAACCTAACAGGTGATTTCATATAATGCACACATTAGTCTCTATTTCTATACAATGTATACTGGCGAGAACATATAACTATGAACCACGGCATTTAATTGTGGTCATATCTTTCAAATACAAATATCCCTCTTAAAATTAGTGGATTAGTATCAAAGTTAAACTAACAATTGCCTCTGCTACTCCAAATATTCTCAGCTTCTATCATATGTAAGACTTATTTGAACATTACTTAATCAAAGTGCCAGTACAGACAAACCTGACAGCACCTACTCAATTAGTACTACATGCTTCATATACAGTTAGGGCCAGAAATATTTGGACAGTGACACAAGTTTTGTTATTTTAGCTGTTTACAAAAACATGTTCAGAAATACAATTATATATATAATATGGGCTGAAAGTGCACACTCCCAGCTGCAATATGAGAGTTTCCACATCCAAATCGGAGAAAGGGTTTAGGAATCATAGCTCTGTAATGCATAGCCTCCTCTTTTTCAAGGGACCAAAAGTAATTGGACAATGGACTCTAAGGGCTGCAATTAACTCTGAAGGCGTCTCCCTCGTTAACCTGTAATCAATGAAGTAGTTAAAAGGTCAGGGGTGGATTCCAGGTGTGTGGTTTTGCATTTGGAAGCTGTTGCTGTGACCAGACAACATGCGGTCAAAGGACCTCTCAATTGAGGTGAAGCAGAACATCCTGAGGCTGAAAAAAAAGAAAAAATCCATCAGAGAGATAGCAGACATGCTTGGAGTAGCAAAATCAACAGTTGGGTACATTCTGAGAAAAAAGGAATTGACTAGTGAGCTTGGGAACTCTAAAAGGCCTGGGCGTCCACAGATGACAACAGTGGTGGATGATCGCCGCATACTTTATTTGGTGAAGAAGAACCCGTTCACAACATCAACTGAAGTCCAGAACACTCTCAGTGAAGTAGGTGTATCTGTCTCTAAGTCAACAGTAAAGAGAAGACTCCATGACAGTAAATACAAAGGGTTCACATCTAGATGCAAACCATTCATCAATTCCAAAAATAGACAGGCCAGAGTTAAATTTGCTGAAAAACACCTCAAGAAGCCAGCTCAGTTCTGGAAAAGTATTCTATGGACAGATGAGACAAAGATCAACCTGTACCAGAATGATGGGAAGAAAAAAGTTTGGAGAAGAAAGGGAACGGCACATGATCCAAGGCACACCACATCCTCTGTAAAACATGGTGGAGGCAACGTGATGGCATGGGCATGCATGGCTTTCAATGGCACTGGGTCACTTGTGTTTATTGATGACATAACAGCAGACAAGAGTAGCCGGATGAATTCTGAAGTGTACCGGGATATACTTTCAGCCCAGATTCAGCCAAATGCTGCAAAGTTGATTGTCCATCTGTACTATGAAGCGCCGTCCAATGACCCCAAGCATACAGCCAAAGCTACCCAGGAGTTCATGAGTGCAAAAAAGTGGAACATTCTGCAATGGCCAAGTCAATCACCAGATCTTAACCCAATTGAGCATGCATTTCACTTGTTCAAATCCAGACTTAAGACGGAAAGACCCACAAACAAGCAAGACCTGAAGGCTGCGGCTGTAAAGTCCTGGCAAAGCATTAAGAAGGAGGAAACCCAGTGTTTGGTGATGTCCATGGGTTCCAGACTTAAGGCAGTGATTGCCTCCAAAGGATTCGCAACAAAATATTGAAAATAAAAATATTTTGTTTGGGTTATGTTTATTTGTCCAATTACTTTTGACCTCCTAAAATGTGGAGTGTTTGTAAAGAAATGTGTACAATTCCTACATTTTCTATCAGATATTTTTGTTCAACCCTTCAAATTAAACGTTACAATCTGCACTTGAATTCTGTTGTAGAGGTTTCATTTCAAATCCAATGTGGTGGCATGCAGAGCCCAACTCGCGAAAATTGTGTCACTGTCCAAATATTTCTGGCCCTAACTGTAGTCATATCTCAGAACAGTGCAACGCCATAGTTAGTGAGAATGTGTATAGTTCAAAGTAGCGGTGCTCAGTGCAATATTCATACACCACCACAATGTCCTATCACATTCACAACCTAACGGGCCACTCACTGTCTAAAGCTCATGGTATGGAGACAAAATGAGAAGAGCATCTAGGGAGGTCAAAATAACCTAAGCACATTGTATACAAAATCATTCAGGGATAGTGTCCACATACCTCTGTGGGTGTTTACTGAGGGTCACGTACAGGCCTGCGCCTAACCCCTACGCGTTTCGTCGTAGGACTTCTTCAGGGGGTGGTGTGCATGTGAATGTGATAGGACATTGTGGTGGTGTATGAGTATTGCACTGAGCACTGCTACTTTGAACTATACACATTCTCACTAACTATGGCGCTGCACTGTTCTGAGATATGACTATATGAAGCATGTAGTACTAATTGAGTAGGTGCTGTCAGGTTTGTCTGTACTGGCACTTTGATTAAGTAATGTTCAAATAAGTCTTACATATGATAGAAGCTGAGAATATTTGGAGTAGCGGAGGCAATTGTTAGTTTAACTTTGATACTAATCCACTAATTTTAAGAGGGATATTTGTATTTGAAAGATATGACCACAATTAAATGCCGTGGTTCATAGTTATATTTTCTCGCCAGTATACATTGTATAGAAATAGAGACTAATGTGTGCATTATATGAAATCACCTGTTAGGTTATATGTCCTATACATACCTACCATATAGTCACCTGGCCCCCCTAATACTGTACCACCGGATATTGCCATAATTCTAGCTACTATGATATATTCAGTGGCTTTCTGCTAATATTCATATGGTTCTTTCTTTCACCTTTTATTTTGTTATATTTATGTAAGGATTTTAAACTTGTCTTGTCAAGAATCCTAAATAAAGAGTGTATATTTTCTAAATTCGCCCTTGTGTCCTATGGACTTTTTGATTACATGGTTAATCCGGGTTGGATATTCATGTGAGATATTGATTAATTTTGAATATAACCAATGGTGATTTTTTTTATATAAAATTTGTGTGTTACACTTATCCAGTTTGCTCATTTCATAATAGCTGGTTGATTGTGTGTGCTTATCCATGTTGTATTATAGTGAGTCCCCCATGTCTCTAGCCTCCCTATAAGTTGTACAAAACACATTAGAGAGTGTACAGTTAACGAGTCCGAAGGGACTTACTCAGTAATGAGTCCTTGCTGCACCCTGGTGTCCACCCCCGCTTCCAGCCCTCTCTGTGCCAACTCCAGTCTCCTCAGTGACGCCTCCTTTATGTGTCTCCCCTCCTGGGCCGCTCTATGCTCCTCTGTGTCGGAAGTCTTGCTGACGCAAAGCAAGCAATGGGCTGGAGTGGGTCCTGGCAGCTGAAACGTCTCCTGCCGGTGAGGTTAGTGCCAGAGCCCGCCCTGCTCCAGATTGTGTATGTACAGCATAAACTGAAGCAGAGTGGGCTCCTGCGCTGACGTCACCAGCAGGAGGTGTTTTAGCTGCTGGGACCCGCTCCCGCCCATTGCTTGCTCTGCATCTGCGAGACTTCAGACGCAGAGGAGCATTGAGCGGCTGAGGAGGGGAGACACATAAAGGAGGTGGCACTGAGGGGGCTGGAGGTGGCACAGAGAGGGCTGAAGGCGGGGAGGACACCAGGAAGCAGCAAGGACTCATTACTGAGTAAGTCCCTTCGGACTCGTTAACTGTACACTTTCTAAACTGTTTTGTACAACTTACAGGGGAAGTAGAGACATGGGAGACCCCTTCCCTGAATGCAGCAGACACGCTGCATTCAGGGGTGCTTTCACTTTGGAAAGCACCAGGGGGGGTGACAGGCCCTCTTTAAATCGAAAGTTACTTTTGTCAGATTCAAGTTTTCAATGACCATTGTTGATTTTTCTTACTTTTACAGAAGGGTACCAACAATTTTGTTCACATCTATACAGTATACAGTAGAGGTATAGCCTCGCAAAAGACATCATGTTTTCAAAGAAATACTATTTAATTCAATATAATAACCTTCTCATTCTAATACTTTAGAGAAAAAATGTTATCTTATTCTACAAATCATGACTAGACAGTATCAATTGCAATCTCATTTGTTGTAAATGTTCATTCTTTTAATTATTTTTTTACGATTCAGAAAAAGATAATAATCAGATAGGGCCAAATTAGGAGAATATGGTAGATGATTAACAATGCCAAATCTGATTTCATTCAGTTTTTGCAGGCAGATACGAGACTTGTTTATGGGCACCACCATCTTTGGAAAGTTTTTGCTGAAGTTTTTGCTGAAGTTCCAATCTTCGCTTGACATGGTTAAGTTTTCTGAAACACAATTCAAAATCACAAAACCTTTTCAGCTAAAACTTAGCACTTTTCAAAGTTAATACATGTTTCCATAGCACTGGGATTTATCACTACCACATCATACCTACAAATAGCACTCTGTATATACCTCATACTCTTCATAAAGTTTAGAATTAATTTCAGTAGATTCCAGGAGAGGTAAATGTAGCAATTTCCTTATACTAGCTAAAGAAGACAAGAAAAAGTAACTTTAAAATACAAAACAAGCACACTGATTTACCCAAAATGACATTTTTGTTGCTTTGTAGTTCTGTTCTTTTTAAGATGTACGGTATTTTTACTATTGATTTCTAGGCAACTGAAATAATGTAATAGCTGTAGAATTATTTCAGGCTATGTAACTGCCTACAGAGTTCCCTAAGTTGAAGTCCATAAAAACATAAAAGTAATTACTTTTTTCATCCCAATTCTCAGAAGTTTTGAGGCCAAAATACGGTGCATTTTTTGGTTTCTGCGGTTTTGGCATTTCATGGGCTCTTCAAATGTGACATGGTTAGTGATGTTACACAAATAGTACGGTATTCAAGATACTAGTTATCCAGCGAATATTTTGGTCCTCGCCTCACGAGATTCGAATGACTCATCCAGCATGTTTGGTGCCGGATTTTTAGGAACTGAACAAGCTGGGTTTGCTTGCCAATCACAGTAATGCTGTAGCAATCTTTGTAGTGTAATTACTGTGATTGGGTGGCCATATAACGTCATAGGGTCTATATAAGACCCGTCGCCACCATCTTGCTCATGTTCTATCTGGAACCAGCGTAGTGAGAGTGTAGGGTGAGTGTTGTCAGAGCATCGGGAGCATCGGGAGAGTGTAGGGAGAATGTTACTGTGATACAGGAAGATTAAACCACATCTCTGCTAGGTGTAGATAGTGCAGGGAGAGAGAAAGGAATTTAGGCAGGGTTGGCTAAACCAACAGCTCTTTTCAGAGCTATGTCTCAATCTCAAAATCTTAACCACACATTTATTTAAACTGGGGAATTCTGAATACTACCTGAATAATGAATACTTATACTACCTCTGTTAGTGGACATTGTTAGACCACGCAAAATACTGCCGAACTAGGCAGACACAAATTGTTAGCAGCACTTTAACTGGCTTGCTATTGTCTCCTGAAAAGTCGCTGTTAGCTACAAAATCTTACTAACACATCCCTTTAACCCCTTAAGCCCCTTGTGATTTTCTGTTTTTCATTTTTGTTTTTTCCTCCTTTTCTTCCAAGAGCCATAACTTTTTTTTCCCTTTAATATAGATATATGAGGGCTTGTTTTTTGCGGGACGACTTGTACTTTTGAATGACATCATTCATTTTACTGTATAGTGTACTGGAAAATGGGAAAAAAGGAGGGTAGAGCTATGACCATACATGGGCTCATGCCCGGGCAACATCAGGCTCTACAGCTAGTATGTATATAAAAAACAAACTGCACTACTAATCGAAGTGCAAACACTACCGTATATTCCAGCTGTCTGAATGGAAGCGTGTTGGAGTCCCAAGAGCAAAACAACATTAAATCGCTCCACCTGAGAGCTCCACTTTGTACACGGAACACTAAGTAACCATAGGGGAAGTAGTCACAAGGCATGTGGAAAGAGATACCGGATTGCTGGCAGTAAGAAAGAGGTCAAATGAAGGGCCCAATCATCTTCCTCAAGTATCTACCTTCTCTCTAATGCTTTGTGTGCGCCTCTTTCTTGGGGTAACTTTCTGCCAAGTCTGGGGCAGTAACGGAGTCGCAGGTAGAGTAGACCAGTCTCGTAATTCTAGAGGGCTGATGTCCAAGATTCAGCAAAAATTCTGGAGATCCTCTGGGTTCCTCAAGACTACAGCTCTATCTCCTTTTCTTCCAGAGACACTAAATGGGTAACCCCATCTGCATATCACTTCATTGTCTCACAAAAGATTCAATAGGGGGAGCAATGCTTTTTGTTGTTGGAGAGAAATCCAGGATAAATTCTGGAACAGTTGAATTTTCGCTCCCCTATAGCGGAGCTGCCTAGGAGGATGAACTTTAGTCATGATTTCTTCCTTCAGTTTAAAGTCATTAATTTGGCATGTAATATTTCATGGATTACCCTCCATGTTCTTTACCCTGAGGGCTCTGTGGGTCCTATCTATTTTGATGGGTTGATCTGATGGGCAGTTCAAAACTGAATTGAAGACTGTCTAGAATGTGCTCACATCTTCTCTACCCCATTCCTCCGGCACCCCTCGAACTCTAATGTCTTGACTCCTCTCTTTATTATCTAAATCCTCTACATGCCATCGTAGGTCTCTAATTGCAGTTGCCTGCAAGGCCACTTGTATTTGTAATTGACGAAATCACTGATTGAGCATTGGCATGTGCATTAATATGATCCGTTTCTATTTCTGCACGACAGGATACTTTTATTTTCATAATCCGGGTTTTAAAGTCCTGTTTTGTTGGGAGCTGTTACACAGGTAACCACCAGTCATAGGGAGATTGGGTCGGGGGTCTAGATTGTTGCAGGGGAGGCCCAAATTTGGGAAGGCACCTATCTGATATGTCAAGGGAGTCAGTTCCATCCATGCAGTTCATCTCATCCTCACTTCCCTTGGGACCCGAGCAGACAGAAGACCTGTTTTGTAAATGTTGATATCTCCGTTGGGGTCGGGGGGATGTCTCCCTCATTCCTCCACCTCTAAGGGGGGTGCTTATTCCTCGATATTCCCTCCGAGGCAAGTTTCCAGATATTTGTGTCAGACTCATCTGATCTCCCAATCACCCCACTGCCCCATGTCCCTTGTTGTAAATTCATCAGGCCACTCGTTTCTGTTATTTGAGAGGAAGATTATGGGGGATGGGGTAGGCTGAAGAGCCTACTCAACTCTCCAGCTTTAGCTTGGGTACTTTCCTCTATTACTGTATTTGCCTCCGGTTCCTGTATTAATATGGATGGAGTCTGAAAGTCTTCATAAAAGCTGGGCTAAAGGCTCAGGGGTTGGGCTTCATCCACCAACTCCCTTGTCTGGGTCTACTTAATGTCCATTATATGTAGGGATGTTCTGTGTGAATGCCTTCCCTCAGCTTGGCACCATCTTTAGCTGTGATTGCACGTGTGTTGCTAGCCTCTCCTTACTCTCTCCTTCTGGTTATGGTCCATACTCCCTGGCAGCTGGTCCACAGCTCCCGGACCTGTATAGCCAGACTCACCACAACTGCTGGTAGGGATATCAGGAGCTGTGCAGGCAGTGAATTCTCTATCTTGGTTTGCAGGGGTGCCTCTCGGTTTTCCCCTTTGTCAGATTTGAGTCCAGAGTGAGTGAGACTGGTGTCCTGGGGTCCCTGGCAGATCTAGCCAGTCTCCTCTTTCCCATTTTCTTCCTCTGGTGGTTTTTCAGGTGCTTATTTAGTTTAGTAGGTTCCCGGGGTCTGGAGCTCTATAAAATGTCTCTCCTCATAGAGTTCCGGACTAACCCCAATTTCTGATTTTTTAAGAAATATTTGTATTTTTTTTTTCACTTTTTTATTTGGTCAGTATATGGGAAATTAATTTTTGCTACTCACACACTGCAATACATTACATCTGTTAGCATTATGCTGGCAGAACATCTGTTAGATCACGCAGGTGTCTAACAGGCCACTGTAGCTGGCAGACCCTGAGGTCATCGTTTCACCTTGGGTTGCAACGGCAATGATCAGGCCCCTGTGATCAAATAGTAGCGTTTTGATCAGGTGTGAGAAGGGGCACAATCCCTCTCCCAGCTTCAAAATGTTGTAATCGCTATTAATTGCATCATTTAGGGGTTAAACAGCGAGGGTAAGCACAGGGACTGTCCTTGGCTGTGATAGACGAACCTCGGCTATCACTTACGCTAAGCTCCAGGTGACAATTGTATAGTGCAGAGCATATTAGGGTAAGTCCCCCACCCCTATAGACTGTGAGCCCTCGTGGACAGGATCCTCTCCCGTCGTGTATCAGCAAGCATTGACTGCTCATATGTACTGTACCTGTCCTTGTTACTCCCACTCCTTATGTAAAGCGCCATGGAACCAATGGCACTATATAAATAAATAATAAAAATAATAATAATAAATAATAAAAAAGTCCATTTGGAGCAGAGGCACCTTCTCATCTCCTCTACTTAGGGTGTCGACCCTTGCAGCTAGGCAGAGTATTGTGTTAAGGTTATTTTGGCCACATCTTTTTGCCTACCTAGTTGATTCCAAAATGTATGCTCATGTTTTTCTGGCTTCTCATATTACAGGTGTAATTTTGTGTTCTTCAATAAAATAGGTTTTCTGGGCAATATGCGTTTTGGTTTTGTGACAATTGTGTAGATACAATGTTATCAGTCTGGAACCCCTATCCTACCATAACATATAAGTATGTCAAATGTGAAAGAATGAATACATTTCTACAGTAGAATATGATTTTGAGCACTTTGAGGTGTGCTGTACTTAAAATGGTGTCATTTTGGGAATTTTCTATCATTTAGGGCCCTCAAAGTACCTTCAAAAGTGACGTGCTCACTAAACAAATTGGTTTTGTAAATTTGATTGGAAAAATAAAAAACTTTTAACCCTTCTAACACCCACACTGAAAAAAAAATGTTTCAAAAATGGCGCTGAGGTAAAAAGTAGACAAGCTGTAAATGTTATTTAATTATTTTGTGTGGTATAGCTATCTGGTTTAAGGCCATAAAAATCAAAGTTTCCTTAAATTGCAACCAGTCATCCTGTCCCTGCAGCTGAAAAACACCCCCATAGCATGATGCCGCCACCACCATGTTTCACTGTTGGGATTGTATTGGGCAGGTGATGAGCAGTGCCTGGTTTTCTCCACACATACCACTTAGAATTATCATCAAAAAGTTCTGTCTTCGTCTCATCAGACCAGAGAATCTTATTTCTCATAGTCTGGGAGTCCTTCGTGTGTTTTTAGCAAACTCTATGCGGGTTTTCATATGTCTTGCACTGAGGAGAGGCTTCTGTCAGGACACTCTGACATGAAAGCCCAGCTGGTGGAGGGCTGCAGTAATAGTTGACTATGTGGAACTTTCTCCCATATCTCTACTGCATGTCTGGAGCTCAGCCACAGTGATCTTGGGCTTCTTCTTTACCTGTCTCACCATGGCTCTTCTCCAACGACTGCTTAGTTTGGCTGGACGGCCAAGTCTAGAAAGATTTCTGGTGTCCCCAAACTTCTTCCATTTAAGGATTATGGAGGCCACTGTGCTCTTAGGAACCTTGAGTACTGTAGAAATTCTTTTGTAACCTTGGCCAGATCTGTGCCTTGCCACAATTTGGTCTGTGAGCTCCTTGAACAGTTCCTTTGACCTCATGATTCTCATTTGGTCTGACATGCACTGTGAGCTGTGAGGTCTTTTATAGACAGGTGTGTCTTTCCAAATAAAGTCCTATCAATTAAATTAAACATAACTGGATCCAAGGAAGAAGTAGAGCCATCTCAAGGAGGATCACAAGGAAATAGACAGCATGTGTCTTAAATATGAGTATCTGAGCAAAGGGTCTGTATAATTATGACCATTTGATATTTAAGTTTTTCTTGTTTAATAAATTTGCAAAAATGTCTACATTTCTGGGGTTTTTCAGTATATATGGGGTGCAGAGTGTACATTAATGAGGAAAAAATGAACTTTTTTGAATTTACCAAATGACTGCAATGAAACAAAGAGTGAAAAATTTAAAGGGATCTGAATACTTTCCATACCCACTGTATGTGTGATACAGTTGGTAGAATCTCAGTGTCAGCATATGTTGGTCATGTTGGCCTGGGTTTAATTATCTATGTTTTGATAGCTTACGTGCGAATCACTCACTTTGCCCAGAAATGGGTTATTGTGGGTTACATCCCTGCCTCTACACCAGGGGTGGGGAACTCCAGTCCTCGAGGGCCGCAATCAGTGCAGGTTTTCAGGATTTCCTTAGTATTGCACAGGGATTGGAATCATCACCAGTGCAAGTGATTATGTTATCACCTGTGCAAAACTAAGGAAATCCTGAAAACCTGCACTGATTGCGGCCCTCGAGGACTGGAGTTCCCCACCCCTGCTCTACACTGTGTGCAGAATTATTAGACAAATGAGTATTTTGATCACATGATAATTTTTACACATGTTGTCCTACTCCAAGCTGTATAGGCTTGAGAGCCAACTACCAATTAAGTAAATCAGGTGATGTGCATCTCTGTAATGAGGAGGGGTGTGGTCTAATGACTTCAACGCCCTATATAAGGTGTGCTTAATTATTACACAACTTCCTTTCCTTTGGAAAAATGGGTCAGAAGAAAGATTTGATGCTCTTTGAAAAGTCCAAAATTGTGAGATGTCTTGTAGAGGGATGCAGCAGTCTTTAAATTGCCAAACTTTTGAAGCGTGATCACTGAAAAATCAAGCGTTTCATGGCCAATAGCCAACAGGGTCGCAAGAAGCGTTTTGGGCAAAAAAGGCGCAACTGCCTATGAATTGAGGCAAATCAAGCGTGAAGCTGCCCAGATGCCATTTGCCACCAGTTTTGCAATATTTCAGAGCTGCAACGTTACTGAAGTATCAAAGAGCACAAGGTGTGCCATACTCAGGGACATGGTCAAGGTAAGAAAGGCTGAATAATGACCACCTTTGAACAAGAAACATAAAATATAACTTCATGACTGGGCCAAGAAATATCTAAAGACTGATTTTTCAAAGGTTTTATGGACTGATGAAATGAGAGTGACTCTTGATGGGCCAGATGGATGGGCCAGAGGCTAGATCAGTAAAGGGCAGAGAGCTCCACTCTGTCTCAGACGCCAGCAAGGTGGAGGTGGGGTACTGGTATGGGCTGGTATCATGAAAGATGAACTTGTGGGACCTTTTCAGGTTGAGGATGGAGTGAAGCTCAACTCCCGGACCTACTGCCTGTTTCTAGAAGACAACTTCTTCAAGCAGTGGTACAGGAAGAAGTCAGTATCGTTCAAGAAAAACATGATTTTCATGCAGGACAATACTCCATCATATGCATCCAACTACTCCACAGCGTGGCTAGCCAGTAAAGGTCTAAAAGAAGAAAAAATAATGACATGGCCCCCTTGTTAACCTGATCTGAACCCAATAGAGAACCTGTGGTCCCTCCTAAAATGTGAGATCTACAGGGAGGGAAAACAGTACACCTCTCGGAACAGTGTCTGGGAGGCTGTGGTGGCTGCTGTATGCAATGTTGATCATAAATAGATCAAACAACTGACAGAATCTATGGATGGAAGGCTGTTGAGTGTCATCATAAAGAAAGGTGGCTATATTGGTCACTAATTTTTTGGTGTTTTGTTTTTGCATGTCAGAAATTTTTATTTCTAAATTTTGTGCAGTTATATTAGTTTACCTGGTGAAAATAAACAAGTGAGATGGGAATAAATTTGTTTTTTAATAAGTTGCCTAATAATTCTGCACAGTAATAGTTACCTGCACAAACAGATATTCTCCTAAGATAGCCAAATCTATAAAAAAAAAAAAAAAAACACTCCAACTTCCAAAAATATTAAGCTTTGATATTTGAGTCTTTTGGGTTGATTGAGAACATAGTTGTTGATCAATAATAAAAATAATCCCCTACAATACAACTTGCCTAATAATTCTGCACACAGTGTATATGAGATTTCATCTCTGATCTAGAACATATTGGAATACTACTTGTCCCCTAAAAGGCTTATAACCCATACATAGATAGTACTAACTCCTTATAATAGCAGTCCGTCAGCTTGCAGAGCTTTATTAAGCAGCTTCAGTCTGCTATTTTCCTTTCTATTGTTAATAAGCGCTAACGCGCATGCGCGGTCTGACTACTGCTGTTTAACCCTGAACTAAGATGGCGTGCACTGTTTCATAGCGGCACCAATCAGGGCTGTTCCATTCTGGAACATGTGCAGTAAGCACATTGAGAACGCTGTCATGGCGTTTGCATACAGGGTGTGCCTCTGGGGTGAGTCATTTTTGTTCACATATGTTTTTTAAAAGCATATTCACAACACAGGTATACTTGTAAACATGTTGATTGCTCTCAGTGGGAGAAGCAAGTAATAATCTTGCAGTTGTGATACCTTTTAATGGCTAACAAAAATAAAATAAGTGATGTCACAAGCAAGCTTTCGAGACATCTCAGGCCTCTTCATCAGGCTGGTATGACAAAATATTGGAAGAAACTCAAAATATATACATGCACAACTAGAGCTGACAGAAGGTATGATGAATGGACATTTAAAAGGTATCACAACTACAAGATTATTATCTTGTTTCTCCAACTGAGAGCAATCAACATTTTCTCGACTGGCTAACACAGTACCAAAACCTTTTTTTCTTTATAAACATGGATACACTAATCATGTCTGTACATATAGAGGTAAATATTTTCCTCTTATTAATAACACTGTTTCCCATGGACTAACAGTACACCAGAAGATTAAATGGAATGTTGTACACTATTTTTATGTATTATTAATGTATTTATATTTAATCACTGCAATTAACAATTATGCATAAAAATGCATTTTTCTCACTATGTCACTGTGACTGTGAGGAAGGTGTGGGTACACCGAAACGTTGCGCCACTTTGGGCTAATAAAGTCCAGGTTTTTTTAACTTTTTTTTGGGAGTGCTGCCTGTTTTTTTTTGTTTGTATATCTATTCATCCATCAATCTCTCTCTCTCTCTCTTTCTCTCATCGTTTATCATTTTTCTATCCTTTCACATCTTTTACACATAATAAACAATTTATTTCAGTGACATGAGTCTTTCCCTGGTACATGTCACACGGCTGTCACACAGATGTCACTCACAATACACGGATAGCGCAGGAATGGCACACAGATGTAAAAAATGGATGCTGCAACAAGAGCATTATTTTAAACGGACATGTGAAGGGGCTTCACAGTGATTAGAGCGTTTATGTGGAAAATGTGTTCTCAATAAGGTAAATAGGAAAACTAATAAAAGGTGGATGCTATGGCTGCTGACAGTTCAACTTTTGCTCCTATTTCAACCATTATAAAAAACCAAACAAAAAAACGAAGGCCTACATTTAGTTTGGTCTCCAGATTGGTCCTCAAGAAATTGCTGCGTTTTCTTCACCTGAAGCACAATCCTGCAGTCAGGTGCTAATATCTGCTTGTGTTGCACATGGCAAAACCCTGAGGGTACCGTTACACGTCGCAACATTGCATGCAATTTCACTGGCAATTTGCTGGTTGCAGTGAAATCATGAACACATTGTTCTATTTTGTTGCTGTGTACAAATGTAACAATGTGTCCATGATTTCACTGCAACCAGCAAATTGCAAGTGAAATTGCATGCAATGTTGCAACATGTAACGGTACCCTAA
This sequence comes from Allobates femoralis, assembly GCA_033576535.1. Classification (NCBI taxonomy): domain Eukaryota; kingdom Metazoa; phylum Chordata; class Amphibia; order Anura; family Aromobatidae; genus Allobates; species Allobates femoralis. The sequence goes on along the minus strand of JARQOC010000004.1, from coordinate 398,710,568 downwards.
ACCTTTGGTAAGTTGCAAGTTGACACCTAACTCCATACACAGGTCACTTATAGTTAATGTCCTATTGATATGACGTAAATAATTTAAATGATAATTTTTTTTACTAGATAGAAGCATTATTGTATTTCATTCAGAATATAGTAAATATTCCTTTTTCCACTGTAGGCTTTGAAATTTTACAGTTGATATAACTCATGGTATATGACCTGAAATGCCTAGCTGTAATATAAATCTTTATGCATGGTTTAATTTGTTGCCGATTTGTTCGGCTTCAGCAGAAGTAATAGCAATCAGACATTTGTGAGAAAAACAAGGGTTTACTTGAGAGATACTCAGGAATGGTACATATCATCAAAGGGAAAAACTACTTACCGTATTTAAAAATGGTTGCTGCACCAGAGAGAGCAGTGCAAACCAAGAAACAGTTAAAATACACTAGATGACCCTGAGACATATTGACTGCATCCCCCCACCCCTGATTGGTTAAAGACAGATTTAGGCCTTTCCACCCTCTCTGCTGGCATTTGTGATTGGTTGCCAGTATGGCAACCAAACTGATGTCAGATCACTGTAAAAATAAATACTTGAATATATTGTAGGGGTGTCCCCCCCATTTTGATAAAAGACAAGATAGAGCCACCAGCAGTGGTCTACAGGCTGCAGCTGTCTGCTGTACCCTAGCTTGTTTAAAAAATAAGGGGTACCCCACGGCCTTTATTTCTTTTTTTTAATAATTAGTTTTTTAAAGCTAAATACAAGGCTAAAACACCCTTTAGTGCAACATGAAAGTCTCACGGGGTGGCACAGTGGTAAAGGAGTCGTGGGGTACCCGGATTCGGGCTGTATAATTCTTCGGGGATGTCATGGTGTCGTGACCCAGCTCTGTGGACCTGGCCGTGATATAAAAATGGGGGGTAGTTTATAGGGGATTAAATCGTGACGCCACCTGTGGTATTTGGCAATTGATTGGCAGAAACTGCGGTTCAGCATCACTGGGGCTTTTGGTGGCGCAGCAAAGATGTTACAGCTCTCCATGGGTAGAGCGGGGCCCCAGGACAGATAAAGTGTCAAATTGATGATGGTATTGGTTGTAGCACAGGACAGGGGATGCAGGAAATAATCTGAGGACACAGCAGGGAGCAGTCTTCACACTTTACTCACAGTTCTCCAGGTTATAACAAACAGCAGGGTGCTGTGTCCTCCAGGTCAGGGATCCAGCCAACTCCCGGGTAATTTGGGTGCACTTAACCGGGACCCCCTTCTGGTGTCTCGCCCTCCTGCCTTGCACCTCACACACAATGTCCCAAACTAGCAGCCTCGGGTCCTGTCAGGCGACTTCTTCCTTGTCATCTTTTTAGCGAGTATGTGTGGATTCGGCTGTTGCATATGCAGATACTACAGCCTCCGGTTTGCTAGTTGAGTCTAACAGTCTCTCCACTAATCTGGGGCGGTCCCCTCCATGACCAGGTCCCTCCACCCGACTTCTTTCGGCATGGTTAGGGCGCCACGGGTGGGTTTCCCACTTCCCGTGCCCCTGGGGCACTTTCTCTCTCTTGTCTGTCGTCTCTAGCAGACTCCTCTCTCCTCAGCCTTGAGATGAGTCTCATCCTGGCTACAGTCCCCGGAACTACTTCTTCACCCTCCACTTAACGTCTCTCATTCCGACTCACTGACTAGAAAAATAATATTGTTGCGCCACTCTGTGACTATCTTTGGAAGCAGGTTATATGAATGAGGATCTCACCTGTGCTCGTTGTGCTATCTGCACAACAAGATACTTTGTTCAATAATGTTTATCCCCCTATTCCTTCGGCTGTCAAACTGCTGTGGATAATGGAGATTTTTCGGCGTCCTCGATCCTAACTCCTCACACGTGAGCCGTCACGTAGCGGGTCTGTGGGCATGTCTAAGACGTCATCCAAGGTCCTATTGCCCGCAGCTGCTCCATACCTTCCACTTGAGGAAGACGCTTGGAGAGCGTAGAAACGCGTTGTGGCCTAAAGGACCCTGCCATTTTATTGCACAAATAAAGCTGAGAGGTAATTATTCATAATAGCCTTGGTGCCGGTTGATTCCCCAGCGCTCACACAAATACCTATTACTTTCTTGATTCACTGACTGACTGACTAACGTTTTCCTCACGTTCCCTCTACTTCCGGGTGACCTACCCTTCTCTATTTCCTCCACCCAACCCCTCTACCTAGTTCCCCCTCCAGCCTGAGACGGCACCCTCCTTAAATAGGGTTCGCCCAAATCTCTTGGCCTGGAGTGGTGTGGTGTTGGATGCGGGTGTGTGGGTATCGGGTAGTGCTCCAAGAGTGGGGTGTGGCGCCCCACTGGTCAGTGTGCCACAGTAGGGGTACTGCACCCAAAATAGAGTATGCAGTATCCCCATCATTGGAGGGGATAATGTTGAACTGAGGCTCTCTTCCCAGCATCCCTATACCTAGAAAAGAGGACAAGTCAGCTAACCCGTTACCAGGGTAACCGGTCCCGGTGGGAGGAGAGTTAGGGTAGAAGGAGCGGGAAACACACAGACAGATGGAGTCTAGACTGAGGAGAGAAGCAAGGAACAAGTCCTAGGGGGACACCACAGGGAGGGTGCCTGAAAAGAAGTGGCGACTCAGACAGAAAGGGGAGACCCAGTGCCAGACTGTCCAAGTAAATGGTCTGGGGGAATCCCGGTCCACAACGGGGTACCGGTTCCGAGTTGTGGCGCAGGCGAGTCCAGCCCTGAGCCGCCAATACCGGTGGGTCGCAGGTCTGCCAAGCAGCCCCCAACCTCGTCAACAACGTGCAGCCCCACCAGGTATCCTCAAACCAGGTTGAGCCCCCTTAGAGCAGAAGGGGTTACCTCTTCATACCCGACGGGCCTTGTAGGAAGTGGGTGGTACAGGGCAGCGCACAGATAGAAAGGACATAGCAGAAGGAACACTTAGGGAGCCTCAGAGAGACTTTGTACCCTTCGGCGACTACCCGGCCAGCTTCCCGCAATGGCTATGTAACTGTGTACCTGAACTGCCGTGAACTGTTTCCAGTTAAGTACCCATACAGAGTCAGCAAGCCTCCGGTATAAGTTAAGGAGTAGCTGCTGCCACATCATCCAGCTCAGTAGCAGCACTGCCCCGGAGACCTTGCTCTGCCTGCAGGGAGCATTATCAAGTGGCTGCAATACCACTATCCCCGGCAGTCTGACAACGGCATTGGTGAAATCACCAGAAACTGCAGGTGGCATCACAACATTTTAGACTTTTATTTTTATTTTTCCCTTTTACCCAGTGACCCCTAGGGTTACGGGCCTGGACACCGGCCACCGAGACATCACTCCCCAGCTCTAGCGCCTGGGTAAAAAGTTCCCAAAGACCCCTGGGCAGGTCAGGGGTACCACACTTCTGGCTGAGGTGCAGTACCTATGTGGTGACTGGGCTCTCAGGGGCACAACAGAATAAGGTAGCAGGATTGAGTAAACAGGCAGGGAAACCGGGATAGCTACACTGTGTGCAGAATTATTAGGCGAATGAGTATTTTGATCACATGATACTTTTTAGACATGTTGTCCTACTCCAAGCTGTATAGGCTTGAGAGCCAACTACTAATTAAGTAAATCAGGTGATGTGCATCTCTGTAATGAGGATGGGTGTGGTGTAATGACATCAACACCCTATATTAGGTGTGCTTAATTATTAGGCAATTGCCTTTCCTTAGGCAAAATGGGTTAGAAGACAGATTTGACGGGCTCTGAAAAGTCCAAAATTGTGAGATGTCTTGCAGAGGGATGCAGCAGTCTTGAAATTGACAATCTTTTAAAGCGTGATCACCGAACAATCAAGCGTTTCATGGCAAATAGCCAACAGGGTCACAAGAAGCGTGTTGGACAAAAAAGGCGCAAAATAACTGCCAATGAATTGAGGAAAATCAAGCGTGAAGCTGCCAAGATGCCATTTTCCACAAGTTTTGCCATATCTCAGAGCTGCAACGTTACTGGAGTATCAAAAAGCACAAGGGACATGGCCAAGGTAAGGAAGGCTGAAAAACAACCACCTTTGAACAAGAAAAATAAAATAAAACGTCATGACTGGGCCAAGAAATATCTTAAGACTGATTTTTCAAAGGTTTTATGGACTGATGAAATGAGAGTGACTCTTGATGGGTCAGATGGATGGGCCAGAGGCTGGATCAGTAAAGGGCAGAGAGCTCCACTCCGACTCAGACGCCAGCAAGGTGTAGGTGGGGTACTGGTATGGGCTGGTATCATCAAAGATGAACTTGTGGGACCTTTTCTGGTTGAGGATGGGGTGAAGCTCAACTCCCGGACCACCTGCCAGTTTCTGGAAGACAACTTCTTTAAGCAGTGGTACAGGACGAAGTTGGTATCGTTCAAGAAAAACATGATTTTCATGCAGGACAATGCTCCATCACATGCATCCAACTACTCCACAGTGTGGCTGGCCAGAAAAGGTCTAAAAGAAGAAAAAATAATGACACGGCCCCCATGTTCACCTGACCTGAACCCCATAGAGAACCTGTGATCCCTCCTAAAATGTGAGATCTACAGGGAGGGAAAACAGTACACCTCTAGGAACAGTGTCTGGGAGGCTGTGGTGGCTGCTGCATGCAATGTTGATTGTAAACAGATGAAGCAACTGACAGATTCTATGGATGGAAGGCTGTTGAGTGTCATCATAAAGAAAGGTGGCTATATTGGTCATTAATTTTTTTGTGTTTTGTTTTTGCATGTCAGAAACATTTTTTTTAAATTTTGTGCAGTTATATTAGTTTACCTGGTGAAAATAAACAAGTGAGATGGGAATATATTTGGTTTTTATTAAGTTGCCTAATAATTCTGCACAGTAATAGTTACCTGCACAAACAGATATCTTTCTAAAGGCCACTTTACACACACAGATATCTGTGTCCAACTTCTGAACAGATCTCTGGTTGCAGTGAAATCATGGACACATTGCTCCATTGCACACAGCCACAAAATGGAACAACGTGTCCATGATTTCACTGCAACCAGAGATCTGTTCAGAAGTTGGTCACAGAGGTTGGTGTGTGTAAAGCGGCCCTAAGATAGCCAAATCTAAAAAAAAAAACACTCCAACTTCCAAAAATATTAAGCTTTGATATTTGAGTCTTTTGGGTTGATTGAGAACATAGTTGTTGATCAATAATACATATAATTCTCTTCAATACAACTTGCCTAATAATTCTGCACACAGTGTAGTCTGACCCTGGACTGGGATCCCTTTGCTAGTCCTGTACGCAGAGGTACCTCAGATGGTAAGGAGGTCTGGGCCACACCCGTTGCCATCAGCTCCTCAACCAGTCCTTTGGTACACTCCCTCACCAACCACCATGGACAGAGATATACAGCAACTTCCAAAGAAGGAAAAGCTCTAAGAAGCTTCTGCACAAGTGTAAAGACATCTTCAGCTCACATGGTAATTACAGCAGCTTTCTGAGATTAACACTAAATGTGCCAAAGGAAATAAACTCAGATTTAAATATGCATAGTAATAGGGCGACCAGCCATTATGTGAATGGCTGATATACATCGCACAGAGGTTTGTTGCAATGTAAATGTGAATAGTGTTACTGTGTCTTGCAGCATTAAAAAAAGAGTTAATGCATGTATATATGTGCATGAGTAAACACATCTATCCACCTGTGAGTGTATCAGGTGGTATATCATATGACTGGTTTTAGGTCACATGTCTTTGATGTCAGTCTCCCAGGTCCTGCAAGTCAGTTGGACATAGTGAGAAGTCTATGTGTGCTTGGAACGTGCCCAGAGCTCCAGACAAACAGAAAGACCTGACATCCCTATGTAAAGCCTTACCAAGGTGAGTGGATACTCTGTATGGACACTGTTTATGTTGTTGTGGAGCCTGAAGAAAGGTTCAAGCTTGTTTATCCTGCCTTGTTTATGAGGATATGAATAAACCAAATGAACTTTTAAATAGAGAATATTTTCCTTTTGCTACCTCTACAACCAACAAAGTGAGTACCCAATTATAGTGACTGATATATAAAGTGTTTACTATATACTGGAGTGGAGGCAGAGCTGCGGTGGAGTCTCAGGGGCCCCAAAGTTTTACCAGTAAGGGGCCCTTAAATTCCTAGTGGCAGCTCTGGGCTTACTCAGAGTGACTGCAACTCTTATGTTTTTCAGCATGAATAACATGGTTTCCTTGCCCACTACTTTGTGTCCTGTAGTCCTCATATTTAATTTAGGTCTATAGCCTACAGAATGGCAGGGGCACACACAGGATCCTGAAGTCCTGGAGCAGGTGGTCCAATGATGTCACTGAGTCACTCCATCCACATCAGAGCACTGAATGTGTCAGTAAATTTGCAAGGATCCTAGGTTTGCTTTGTACATTTTTTCTTTTTTCTTTTATGGTGCATTATTGTCCTAGCTTGGTTTGGGGATTAAAGCCAGTGACTGTTTTTGACTGTTGTATTTTTGGTTTCTCTGTCTGCAGATATATTGCCTTTCCTTTCCTGCCCAAATGCTGAAGATTCCAATTATCTCTGTTTTCACTTCTTGAAATCCAAGGAATAGTGCTTCCATGATCCACGCTGCTGTTGAGGAAAAGAGGACCACACGGGAGCTTGATGTAATGGTGTTTATTCCCAACAGGGAAACACGTTGGGAATAAACTGACCATTACATCAAGATCTCGTGTAGTCCTCTTTTCCTCAAAAGCAGCGTGGATCATGGAAGCACTATTCCTTGGATTTCTGTTTACACGCCACGTTGCATGTGGGAGTGCTGATCCAACGGCACCTGTACACGCGCATACACCATTTGTGGGTTTACACAACTGGCCCAGGTGAGCACATGCCATTATAGGGTATTAATTGTCCCTTAAACGATAAGACCCATTGTGCTGTTTGTCTCTCACTTTCAGATATTTGATGTTTTCCATTTTTCTGTTTTGATCTCTCCTATCACATTCTGGGTTGGGTTATGTATGTTCACCTTTCACAGCACTTCCTTGCTGGCTATACCTTTAGGTGGACTTGTGTCTAGGAGTTCCAGCCCTTCATCTTAGGGGTTTATCTTTGCTAAAAATTAGTTCCTGCTGTGAGTTAGTTTGTTTTCATTTCAAGCATTTATTCCTTTCACCCTCTTTGAATATGTTTTAGTTCTCTTACTATGAGTTTTTGTGTCTTCCAGTACATCTTCCTGTCCCCTTGTCAGCTTCCCCTCTAGTCATTCAGGAGGCATAATAAACCTCTTGATGACCTTTTAGGGCACCAGGTCTGTGGTTATGTTTCAGTTGTGTACCCAGGCATTATTACTGTGTGTGCAGGATAATGAGATAATTTCATTATTCATTGTGGAGTCCAATGGACATTATAACCGCACGCACAGCAACTTAGTACAACATTACAGTATGTGAGGGGAATAAATTATTTTATATATAGGGAATCAGGGGCATGATTACTTTTGTTGAGGTACTTAAGACATCATTATTTGGTAGTGGGATATTTAAGAAGTATAATAGGATATAGAGGCACTAAGCGTTTTCTAACTATCAAAGGGGCACATAAGGGTGCATTATTACTTTGTAGGGGATAATATATGGGCATTAAAACTTTCTATTCAGACCTGGAAATGGCGATTCGTAGGGCAAACATCCACTCACATTGTAGGATGATTGTATTTTGAGAGTTGATCCTGCTCACCTGCTGTTATGAAAACACAGCATCTGAGAAATGAACTTGGCAGAGTTGCCAATATGACTTTTTATTTTTTCTGGACAGCTTACCAAGAAATCATGGACAGACAGTATATTTTACAGACGCATTGAAAATCCATAATAAATTATTATATGTGATATCTTTCTACAGTCCATAATTCGGATATAAAGACATCGGATGCAGTCACTGTAAACTGTAAAAAGATTATAATTACAGTCAAAATAATTAGTTTTTTCAGCTTTAAAAAAGTCATGGATGCCTTAGTTTTTTTTTATTTAAGGACAGGACAAAAAAATGCCTTATTTTTTTAGACTGTCCTGAAATTTCCGGAGTGTTGGCAACCCAGGAATCTGGAGCTGCTGCAGTGATCCATATTCGATTCTAATGTACACCGATAATCAACAAGATAAGAGATCCACGGTCTGTGGAGCGCTACGATCAGGAAGAGTCAGGGAGATGGAAATATTTGTTGAAATACCTGATGAAGGCAGCGCTGTGCTGCGGAAATGCGTTGCGACTTGTAAAAGGTTAATAAAATATTTTTACAAATATTTCCATCTCCCTGACTCTTCCTGATCCTAGCGCTCCACAGAGCGTTAAATTGCTGTCTCCATGTTGATCTAGGAGACTGCTCTGCCCCTGAAGCTCACTGCTTATGGGCTAATGCTGTGTGCTTTCCCCCTAAGCTGAAATTTGCCAGCCAGCCCCTGATTGGTAGAGTTCAGTGTGCTGCACTGTTCCTGCGAGTATCTGTAAAATTGAGCACTGACCACAACTTACAATTTAATAGTTACTTTATTTCACAAAGGAAAGTTGAGTTATTTCTGTATTAAACTGATTCCTTCGTCAAGACTATTTCATATTAAATTGTACTGAAGAATACAATATTCTTACGGGACCAATTTTACTATCTAAAGGTGATTATGGAGCTTTGAAATGTAAGAAGCACATTATTACTATGTGGGACACCAAGAGGAATACTGTTACCACGCCACACAGCAGGAGCAGAAATAGGGACAAATATTGCAACAGCCACAGAGGACACAACACTTGGGTATCAGTGGGATGGGAAGTTTATGTACACACTTGATTACAGTTGTTGCTTCTAATGGTGGCCCAAACAGTTATTACGTTTATAGGGAAATCTCTTGTTTCACACGGGCCCTGTAGGTTTGGATTTCTTTTTCCCTTAATAATAAAGACCTTAATTTATAAACTGCATTTTGTGTTTACTTGTGTTATCTTTGTCTAATTTTTAAATTGGGACGGTGATCTGAAACATTGAAGTGTGACAAAAATGCAAAAGAAAGAAATCAGGAAGGAGGCAAACACTTTTTCACACCACTGCACATTATAAATGGACAGGCTCAATGCTTGAATTTGGCAGGTCAAATTTGGCTTTGTACATTAGCATCATGTCTATTGATCTTGTGATTTCCATAATTCCACAACTTTTCCTTCTTTGTGTTGAAATTTCAATTTTTAGGAAAGTATTTCATACATCTTTCAGTTTCTGTCCTATCTGAAGAATATCTCACCGAAAAATGGCCATGTAAAACATCCATTGCACCTAGCAGGAGTCTGTCAGCTCCACTGAGAGGTAACACAAGTGTCTGAATATCGGTGCCCATGATGTGGGTTACGAGCTTATGTATTTGGACAAATATCCACAAACACCTCACATCTCTATCTCTTAGGATACCTTTACACGCCGCCACAGGAAGGCAGCAACTGCCGGGCACTGGGGACAATTGTGCCTGTTGACATGAAATTACTACGAAATGGCGGCGTGTAAATTGGGAAATTCCTCCCTGCGCCCTGCAGCTCCTTCGGATACCTGTTGCTGAGCCGTGCTCAAAAACAGGAAGGCACAATTCCTATGGTGGTGGCGTGTAATCGGGGCACAGGCAAGGTATTTGCGTGGCCTACGAATTCCCAGGGGCTTGACACAGCCTCATGGATACCGTGCCCCATTAGCAATCATTGGTGGAGGCTCGTGCATTATGATTGGCTGTCCCTTCACAGGGCGCCATATTTAAAGAGCTATCCATTCACAGTCCACAATTGCAATGGCGTCATGTATTAGCCAGCCTTCCTGCGCAGGCTGGCCAATCATGACACTATTGCGTTGTCCAATCAACGCTTGTGCTTCACGGAATACACAACTCTGTCACGCCTATGTGCTTACGGCGCGAAGTATGTACGCCCATATTCCTTTGTGGTAGCGGCGTGTAAACCAGGGAAGGTATTCAACAGGAAGTAAGCCGCAGGAGCTGTCGGCACTTCCGGGGAACGCAGATGCCTTCAGTGGACCACGCAGTGGCGGCGTGTATATGCGGCATCGGCGATCGGTATCCACCGTTAAAAACGTGCGCGTGCACGTGCTGTGGATACCTGTTGCTAGCCACAGTGGCGACGTGTAAAGGTACCCTTAGTGTTTATTGCACCTTTTTATCTTTTGCCGTGTGTGGCTGAGCCTTCTGGGGGATGTCTGTTATTTGTGATGCATATACATGGTGCGGAGCAGCCTGCCTGATCTAATAGCATGGGCGTGACCAATAGCCTGCAGTCTGACACTTTGCATCACATGTGCGTGGATGACTGACGCCCAATGATAACCTTGTGTCTATAAATACCACCAGTCACCTCCCTAATAGCTTGGCTGGATGCAGGTACCACAACCGCCCCCAATGCATGGATTGTTGCAGGAGATTGAGCACCGGTATTCAGACACTTGTGTTACCTCTCAGTGGAGCTGACAGCCTCCTGCTAGGTGCAATGGATGTTTCACATGGATATTTTTCGGTGAGTTTTTCTGAATTTATGTCCTCTTTTCGGTAATTCTATCTGCAGAATATCTCTATACAGCTTAATATAGAAAAGTCTTGTGAATAGTTTCACTCTTACGTTGTCACGACAACAATGTGAAATCGATCTTTTATTTTTTGCTTTATAATCTCCTTAGTTGTCCTTTGAACTTTTCGAGCGTGCTTGACCCATTTTTCACAGCGCTCCAAATCATAAGATTTCTTCAGCCATTGCAGCTCTAAAAAAGAAATGTAAATGCTCAGTAGATATGTCCTCATGTTGCCTGTTCAGGTGTGTCTATTCTAATTTTACGGTATTTTACAATGTATTATCTAATGATTTTAGGTATTTATGATTATTTCTTTTCTGTATAGATAATAAACCTTACAGAATTATGCATTATGAACTAAACAAGAATGTATTGAAAAAAGAGTACATTCATGACATACCGTACTTTCATTTTTCAATTCAAAAAATCAATTGCCAGATGCAGGGGAGTGATAGCTGATTATTATTATTATTTTATAGAGCACTATTGATTCCATGGTGATGTACATGAGAAAGGGTTAAATACAAACAAGTTAAACATACAAAGAATAAACTAACCGTGACAGACTGATACAAAGGGAGGAGAGAACCCTGTACTTGCGGGCTTACATTCTAGAGGGCAGTGGGGAGAGAGTAGGTTGGGTCTGCTCTGGTGGTGGTGGAGCGCTGGGTCCAATGGTGGTGGAGTGCCAGGTCCAGTGGTGGTGAGGTGGCACTGTGGTCATAGCAGGCTGTAGGCTGTTCTGAAGAGATGGGTTTTCAGGTTCCGCTTGAAGGTTCCGAGTGTGGGGGACAGTCGGACGTTTTGGGCTGCAGAATTCCAGAGGATGGGGGATGCTTGGGCGAAGTCTTGCAGGCGGTTAGATGAGGAATGTACAAGTGTGGAAGAAAGGTGGATCAAAGAGTACGAGATGGATGATATTGGGAGATTAGTTCAGAGATATATGAGGGGGACAGATTGTGAACGGCTTTGTAAGTCAGTGTTAGTAGTTTGAATTGGATTCATTGGTGAATTGGGAGCAAGTGGAGGGATTTGCAAAGGGGAGAAGTGGAGGAATAGCCAGGAGAGAGCTGGATTAGTCGTGTAGCAGACAGATTGAAGAGGTGCAAGAGTGTTAGCAGGGAGGCCGCAGAGGAGGACGTTGCAGTAGTCGAGACGGGAGATGATGAGGGCATGCACTAGTAGTTTAGTAGATTGAGGGTTGAGGTAGGCACAGATTCTGAAAATACTTTTGAATTGGAAGCGGCAGGAGGTGGCAAGGGCTTAGATGTGCAGTTTTAAGGACAGAGCAGAGTTAAGGGTTACTAAGAGGCAGTGGACTTCAGGTACAGGGCAAAGTGTGATGTCATTTATTGTGATAGATAGATTTGGTAAGGAGGGTGTGTGAGATGGAGGGAAGATAATACGTTCTGTTTTATCTACGTTAAGTTTTAGGAAGCGTGAGGAGAAGGAGGATATCGTTGATAGACACTGTGATTTTGGACAGGAGAGAGGTGACATCTGGGCCAGAGAGATAGATCTGAGTGTCATCAGCGTACAGGTGATACTGGAAGCCATGGGACTTTATGATTTGTCCCAGACCAAGGGTATAGAGTAAAAAAAGGAGGGGCCCCAGGACAGAGCCTTGAGGGAACCCAACAGAGAGGGGATGGGCGAGGAGGTCGTGTAGGAGTGGGAGAGGCTAAATGTGCGGTTGGAAAGGTATGAGAAGATCCCGAAAAGGGCAAGGTCAGTGACACCAGTGGAAGAGAGGATCTCTAATAGGAGACAGTGGTCGACTGTGTCAAACGTGGAGGACAGGTCTTGAAGGAGAAGGACAGAGAAATGTCTGTTAGCTTTGGCCGTAAGTTGTTAGTAATTTTGGCCAGGGTAGTTTCTGTGAAGTAGTGGGGGCGAAAGCCAGATTGAAGGCTGTCAAAGAGAGAGTTGGATGAGAGGTGGGATGAGAGTACAGTGTGGACATGCTTTTCGAGAAGTTTGGAAGCGAACGGGAGCAGGCATATGGGCCAGTAGCTGGATGTTGAGGTGGGGTCGAGAGATGGCTTCTTTAAGATAGGTGTAATTGTTGCATGTTTGAAAGCAGAAGGAAAGGTACCAGAAGTTGGTGATAGGTTGAACAGGTGGGTTAGGGCCAGTGCACAAGTGGTGAGGTGCGCTCTGGAGAGGAGGTGTACAAGTTCTCCTTCAGTAATGGAGGGGAGGAGGCTTAGTGGGGGAGGGGAATGGCCTGGTATACAAGGGGATTGTGGTGGTTGGGCAGCAAAGACTTGTCTGATCTGATCAATCTTGCTGGTGAAGTGTGTTGCAAAGTCTTCTGCAGAAATACAAGAAGTAGGAGTTAGCAGTAGGGGGTGGAGGAGGGAGTTAAATGTGTTGCATAGCTGCCTGGGGTTGTGGGACAAAGAGGATATGAGGGCAATGACGTAATTCTGTTTAGTGGTGGTGAGTGCTGACTTGAATTTGAGAAGTGTTTGTTTGAATGCCGTGTAGTCTTCTTGTGAATGTGTTTTCTTCCAGCACCGCTCAGCAAACCTAGACTCTCACTGCAGCTTTTTAGTGGTGTCAGTGTGCCAGGGTTGTCTGTTGATTTGTCGTGTTCTGCCATGAGCGAGAGGGGCATCTGCATCAATAGCTGTTGCATGGGTGTACCCAGCGTGGGGCAGGGGGGGGGCAGCTGCCACCCCCTAGAAGGCAACCTGTCACCCCCTTTGGCCAGTGGAATATCTACGGGAACCTGGCGGTGCATTTTCCCCGGGTGCAGCAGGAGGAGCACCACCTGGCCTCCTGCTGCAGCACCCGAGGTCTTTCCCCGCAGGCGACATCTTCAGTCTCCCTCCCCCCCCCCACAGTGTGAGCCGGCTTTTCTCTGCTCCTGCTATCAGCTGACAGCGGGGGCAGAGAATCTGAAGCCGCCGACTCCTGCAGTCCATTGTACACGAAGCGTCTATTAGACGCTCTGTATGTACAATGGAAGCCCTGATTCCTGGCATTTCCGGGTAAGGGCCACGTCATCAGGTCACCTGACAGAGGCGACAGAAGGATGGAGCGCAGCATTCCACACTGGAGAAGAGGAAGACAGGGGGCATTAACGTAATTAGGGGAAGGGGGACAGGGTTGGGGGGGTGTATTAGGAGCAGGGTGGGGGGAGTATGAGGAGCAAACTGGGGGAGAGGATAGGGGGTGTATGAGGAACAGAGTGGGAGGAGTATGAGGAGCAAACTGGGGGGAGAGGATAGGGGGTGGGTGTATGAGGAGCAGAGTGGGGGGAGTATGAGGAGCAAACTGGGGGAACAAGGTGGGGAGAGAGTATGAGGCACAAGCTGGGGAGTATGACGAGCAAACTGAGAGGACAGGGTGGGGGGAGTCGATGGTGTGAATATGAGGAGCAAACGAGGGGCAGGGTGGGGGGAGTGGATGGGGGTGTATGAGGAGCAAATGGGGGACAGGATGGGGGGAAGTATGAGGAGCAAACTGAGGGAGAGGGTGGGGGGAGAATATGTGAACCAAACAGGGGGAGAGGATGGGGGGAGTGTAAAAGGAGTAAATGAGCGGGAGAGGATGGGAGAGTGGTGTATGTGGAGACAGCATGAAGAGAAAATGGAGGATTTGAGGACACAATACGGAGCAAGGGGAGATGGGTATAGACACAGTATGTGGAGGACAGTATGGGAAGCAAGAGGGTAAATTTGAGGATCCAGAATAAGGAGTAAGGGAAAGATGGCTGCGGCACAGTATGTGGAGTGAGGGGGATTATATGGGTGTGGAGACAGTATGCGGAGTGAGGGGCATGGTTGCGACACAATATGTGGGGTGAGGAGGGATAGGTGTGGACACAGTATAAGGAGTTAGGGGGGTTATATGGGTGTGGATACAGTTTAAGGAGTGAGGGGGGGTGGCTGTGGCACAGCATGTTGAATGAAGGGGATCAGTGTGAACACAGTATGAGGTGTGAGGGGGATGGCTGCGGCACAGTATGTAGAGTGAGGGGGGATCGGTGAAGACACAGTATGTCGAGTGAGGGGGATGGCTGAGGCACAGAATAGAGTGTGAGTAGTGTGGGGTTGTATGGAAAGGGGCGGCATGCAGGGACAGTATGTTGAGAATGGGGAGTTTGATGAGATAGAACAGTATAAACAGTGGGCAGTATAGGGGGACATAGTGTTAGAGGACAGTGTGACCAGGGCGCCCAGTATGGAGGGAGAGGGCAGTGTGGAGGGCATGTGCCATGAGAGGGACAGTGTGTAAATCATATTATGTGCAGGGAACAGTGAGGAGGAGCAATTATTTATTCTGGGGCACAGTGTAGGGCAGATAATTTTACTTAGTACTATTTTGACAATTCTGCTATTTTTAAGGGCATTGTGCCGGGATGTCCTGTAGAAGAACGGAGAAGATGGACGTTTGCAGAGATGAACTGCGGATGTGAAAAGTCATCAAGGTGCCTGGACAAGATGAAGGAAAGAAATAGATGACCCCGATCAGAGACAACGTCATCTATAAGGTACCTGGATGTAAATAATTAGTTGTGATAATGACTAATTCTCATGAGTACTGTCGTTCCTGTATGCTTCTATTGATGGCTGGTAACAACAACTCCCAGTACTCTTACCATTGTTAAGGATGTAGTAGGAGTTGTATGTTCATGCAGTACAAATGTGTGACCTGACATTACAATTGTTTTACCAAGTACTGATGGTGGTTGTGATGATGAATTGTGTTAATGATAAGGGTTCTATTTATGTATTTCTGTACCTCTGGTGGGTCTGGTAATGTATTGATGGAGGTTTTGACATAGTGCTTCTGTATTGATAGGGGTTATATGGATGTATTTCTGTACTGAGGAGGGTTTTGATGCTGTGTTTCTGCACTAATGAGGGTTCTGGTGATGTATTTCTGTACTGAGAGTTTTGACATAGTGTTTCTGCACTAATGAAGGTTATATGGATGTATTTCTGTAACTCTGGTGGCTCAGGTGATGTAGTTTGTGGTGATTGTGCTGTAGTTTTGTGCTCGCAAGACTCGGTCAGAGGTGCGCTTGCAATGAGCATGCAGACCTGCGCCACTGCGCAGGCATGAGAGCAATGTGACATACACAGGAGCATTGGCCTTTTCTCAGGAGCAAGGCGGGCATTTCAACCAGTGGGGCGACAAGGACCAGATTGCGCAGATCCTCCCAGACCATTTTTAGCTAATTTCCATACCGCTCAGGAGACATTAAAAGTTCATTTTTGAGGTACACAGGGGAACCGCTGAGCATATAGAGTGGTCACAGGAATCCCAAATACATTATGTATAAAGTGGTGGGTAGGGGTCAGAATGGCCAAAGGGAGTGACAGGTTCCCTTTAAAGGAGGAAACCCTCATCATTTAAAGGAAACCTGTCAGCTCTTTTAGAAATTCCCGCCTCCTGTGGTACTCTGACGCGCTGGCTGAAACATCATATCCGACTTTGCATTGTGGGAGTTGATCATGTGTTCGTCCCGCTTCAATATGCGCACTGCGCATGCGCTTCAGTGCGCTTCAAAAGATGAGAGGATAAGGGAGGCAGGAGGAGGAATTGGGTTGAACGTGCAGTTGTTGGAAAGAAGACCCACTTCTCCACCATGTTTGTTGCCAGTGTGAGGTATGTGGGATAAATGAAGTCCGCCGTAACACAGTGCAGCAGGGGAGGCCATGTTGGAGGGTGTCAGTAGCAAGCACAGGAGAGCAAGAACAGTGTGCCAATATGGCCCGTCACTCTATAGGAGCTAGGAGAGTTAT
The DNA here is from genome assembly GCA_033576535.1 of Allobates femoralis. Lineage (NCBI taxonomy): Eukaryota > Metazoa > Chordata > Amphibia > Anura > Aromobatidae > Allobates > Allobates femoralis. Next base: position 398,694,239 of record JARQOC010000004.1, on the reverse strand, counting down.
CAAGACAAGAGCGCATAGATATATAGGAGCTATGATACGTAGCATTCTGTAGTCAGCCAGAGTGCTGTCTTTGATTATAAAGGATGCAGTTAGGTACTGATGTGAACTATAGGAGACAGAGGCTTGTATCAAAATTAATTTTTTCCTAAAAAGTGCCACTCATAGGCCACAATCACATGTTCAGTATTTGATCAGTATTTTACATCAGCATTTGTAAGCTAAAACTAGGATTGGGTGAAAAAGGCAGAAGTGGTGACATGTTTGTATGTTAAAGGATTTTTCGCTTTATAAAATGCACTGGATTATAAAACGCACCCCAAATTTGGTGAAAGAAAAGAGAAAAAAAATAATTTTCAATGTTAAATGGGGTCTGCACTGTAACGCCAGTGTTGGTCTTACAATCAGTAAACATAGCCTCCCATGCTGCTGGTACACATAGACCCCATGCTGCTGGTACATATAGACCCCATGCTGATGGTACACATAGCTCGCCCATGCTGCTGGTACACATAGCCTCCCCTAGTACTGCTGGTGTCGAGCCCACTGGGATGGGGTTACTCGGTACCGGACCGGGTCGGCTACTAGGGAAGTCACGGGTGGTCCTGGTCCGGACCGTGTCCCGGGCCCTGGCAATAATAAGGGGTATTTACAGGGGAAATGTCAGTCGTGAAGCCACCCACTGTGTGCGGCCAGTAATGGGGCCGCCGCTGCTGGAGAACCTCCGGGGATGATGCAATGGCAGCGTAGATGGAATAGTTCCCGTGGGCAGAACTGTGTTCCCTGGGACAGTGATGGTTAAAGTCTATTGTGTAGCGTGTAGGCTTGGTGCTGAGTGCAGTACACTTACTGTCCAGATGCTGCAGGGATCCTCCTTCAGTGTTGGAGCCTGCACGCTGTGGCTCTTCAGTTGTAGGGCTGCTGCAAACCTGTTTGGAAGGAGTAGTGTTCAGGCAGAGACATAAAAGGGAGTCGTATTCAGGGTTCACCGTGTTTACTTCTCAAGTACTCAAGCTCAGCTTACAGTTCAGTTACACGGGCATCCCTCTCCGGGTTCACTGTACTCCCTACAGCCAGGTCTCTCCTACTGTGACCCCTCACACTGTCTCTGTGTCCTTTCCGGGCTGCTGACTCTCTCTGATTCTGTGTTCGCTTTGGTGTGCGTCTCCGGACAGTATGGTGGTGACTCGGGCCCCTGTGGGTGCTCCTGGTTGTCACTGAGCTGCCTGTCCTTTGGGGTAGGGGCCCTAACGTGTAGCTGTGGTCCCCCGTCGGTTGTCTGGGGATGCCGGGTGAAACTACGGTCCCCTCTAGAGCCGACACTCTACTTCAGCCCAGCCTCCAGCAGTCCTCCCGTGTGAGGCTCTACCAGGCTCTCTCAACTGTGTCTTCAAGTATCATAGGAGGACTACTCCGCCTGCAGTCTGGTCGTCTCGGCTGTAGTTCTAGGGCCCGGTATCACCGTCCCTCTCTTCCCTCACACTCCTGGGGTGCTGGCTTCGGACGTGCTTTCTCTGTGCGGCTCGCACTGGCTCTGTTCAGATTCTGCGCTCCTACACCCACACTGGCAGGACGTTTGATTCCTTTCTTTGCTGCTCAGCCTACCTCGGCCTACTGACTCCTTTCTCCTCCCCCTTCACTATTTCTACCTTCTGTCACCTGACTATGTTTGTGCCCACCCACTGCTCTAAACCCATCACCTCTCGCCTGCTTAGAGTTCCTAGGCTCCGGGTTGGGTGCTGCCCTCTACTGTACGTGGGTTGTGTGGGCTGTGAGGGTGTTGATGTGCAACTGTTGTCCTACCTGCCTGGCTGCAGTTCCTTTTGTGGCCTCCTGAACGCAGGGGCGCCATACTGGCACACATAGCCCCCCATGCTGGTACACATAATGTGGCGCCCTGCTCACGCAGGAAGCCACAGCCTTCCCTACTGCACAGCTGGGTTTCCACAGCAGGTACCTACTACATGAAACACCTACCACCCCGTCACTGACTTTAGGTGAGATCCCCTATAAATACTGCTGCTGTGGGAGGAGTTAATTAGTGTGCAGACACTGGGAGAGCTGCGAAGACGTCCTGGTGCTCGATGCCGCGGTTAGGCCCGAACCAGTGACCTAGAGTGGCCCTTCTGCCGTTCAGCCAAGCCTAGGAGTGGGGACAGAAGGTACGGAGCTTAACCAAGGGAGCAGAGAAACTAGTGGAAGTTTGCCCAAGACTTACCGGACTTCGGGAAACCGCACCTGCAGGAACACTCTAGGATTGCAGAAAACCTTGGCACACCATGGAGACTTTAGTCACCCGATCCCCCTGCGTACCCAACAAAAGGGAGCCAAACACTGTAGTGTGGAATAACACAGCAGTGATCAGAGAGGGTAACCCGTGAACCGCGCAGGAGGAGAGAGAGAGGACCAGAGAAAGTGAGGAGGCCAGTCATGTTGTATACAGACAGGGCTTCAGTGACAGCAGGGAACCTGAGGAGGCCTTATACCCACTTGCTTTGGAGACTTACTGTGCACCTGATCACCCGACAGTGCTCTGGACATCTTTACCTGTGAATACCGTCAGTAAAAAGGTAAAAGAGACTCTTTTCAGTGTGTGTGCATTATTCCTCTTCGTTCCCAGCCTCCATATAGACTGCCCCACTGCTTCTTACCCTGGCCTCAAGTCCCACTCCATACTGCCCCTTTCCTCTACGCTGCTCCGGAAGCCCAGCTCCACCTGTAGGGAGCTTTGCCATCCTTGCCGCAATACCATCGCCCTCTGGAGGACTGTGGCGGCGTTGGTGACCCATCACCAGGTACTACAGGTGGCGTCACGAGAGAACATTTCTTTTCTTTGTACATAACCCCTTTTTGAAGTGTCACCCAGGCCACGGGCTCAGGCACCGCCACCCATGACATCCCCGTGAACCCCTCTGAGCCTGATACGCGAGTACCCCCCCGGGCCTGGGGATCGACAATAACCCCCCCGTAATGCTGGTACACATAGCCTCCCATGCTGCTGGCACACATAGCCTCCATGCAGCTGGTACACATAGTCCCCATTCTGATGGTACATAACCCCCCATGCTGCTGGTACACATATCCCCCCATGCTGCTATTACACATAGTCCCCCCATGCTGCTGGTACAATGCTGCTGCTACAAATAGCCCCCATGCTGTTAGTACACATAGTCCCCATACTGATGGCCAGGGCCGGCCTTACCGCTGTGCAAGTCGTGCGGCCGCACAGGGCGCCGCCTGCCATGCTTCAAAGGGGGCGCCAGAGAGACGGATATTTAAGGTCTCTCTGCGGCTCCGCCGATTAAAGGGTTAATACTATTCTCTCCTGTGGTGCCCCCGCCCTCCTGTAATTGTCCGTCCCGCCCCCCCACCGTCCGCACGCTTGAGTTACCTCCTGCCCCGTCCTCCTTACTTATGAGTTGCTTTTCCCGCCCTCCCTGAAGTGCCTGTCCCGCCCTCCTCCTGTTGCCGGCGCCATGGCAACACAAGCAGTTTGATTGGAGCAGAGAGAGCAAGTTAAGTTACACCTGCTGCCCCTGCTCCAATCAATGTACAGCGCTCTAATCACCCTGGTCCCCGCCTTGTAATGCAGCTGGGAGGAGTCACTGAAGTGACTATTTTCTGTCACACACAGCAAGACCTCAGATGCCAGTGAGGTGATCGGGCCCTCTCTGTGAGATGATCGGGCCCTCGCTCTATGGTGTGAGTGACCACAGTCGGTTAACAGGTGTAGTTTCTAACACCTAATCCTAACCATTGACCCTAGTCCTAATCCCTGATCCTAACACCTAATCCTAACCCTAATCCCTGACCCTAACACCTAATCCTAACCCTAATCCCTGACCCCAACACCTAATCCTAACCCTAATCCCTGACCCCAACACCTAATCCTAACCCTAATCCCTGACCCCAACACCTTATACTAACCCTAATCCCTGACCCCAACACCTAATCCTAACCCTAATCCCTGACCCCAACACTTTATACTAACCCTAATCCCTGACCCCAACACCTAATCCTAACCCTAATCCCTGACCCCAACACCTAATCCTAACCCTAATCCCTGACCTTAACACCTAATCCTAACCCTAATCCATGACCCTAACACCTAACCCTAATCCATGACCCTAACACCTAATCCTACCCCTGACCCTAAAATGTAATCCTAACCACTGACCCTAACAACTAATCCTGACCCTAATCCTAGCCCCTGATTCTAACACCTAATCCTAACCCTTGACCCTAATCCTAATCCCTGACCCTAACACTTAATCCTATCCCCTGACCTTAATCCCTGACCCTAACATCTAATCCTAACCACAGAACCCTAACTAACCCTATCCCCTGACCTTAACACCTAATCCTATCCCCTGACCCTAACACCTAATCATAACCCCTGACCTTAAAACCTAATCCTAACCCTGACCCCTAAGTATGAATTACGTAGTGTTTTGGACGTAGCAAAAATATGCTACATCCAAAACGCTGCTAACACTGATTGTGGTTTCAGGCCGTAATGGTTCATGCCCACAATTAGGATTCGTAGCGTTTTGGATATCCACAATGCTGTATTGTACAGTAGCAGCACAGTGGATGGATTAATTAATCCCGTTTCCACTGTGATTCTTCATTAGGCAGCATATCCTGACCTGTGCTGTGGTTTCCAGAGCTGCAGCCTGTTAATCTATTTCTGCAGAGATGCCAGTCCTCTGAGTGGGAGAACATAGCGTCCGTGTCATGATCAGGGTTCTTGGTGCAGCATCCTTTTGCTGTATGCTCCCGCTCAGAACACTACCTTCTCTGCAAGCATAAATTGACATGCTGCGGCTCAGGAAGCTGCCACCACTGCCACATGTCAGTTTACACTGAGTAAAATAGAAGCACAGTGGAAACGGCATTCATTAATCCATCCACTGCGCTGGCACTGTACAATGCAGCATTTTGGGCCCAACAGAAAATATGCAGTGCTAGAATGCTGCTAATCCTGTTCAAGGGCACAGGTCCTAAAGGTTTATTTTTTTTAATAAACATATATGTGCTATTGTTACCATCAAGGGTGTATGATTATGTTCATGGAGCTTAGGGGCATCATTTCAATGCAAGGTGTGTTGTGTGTATAAACACATGCATAGTAGTATATTCACATGAAACCATTGTTAAATGGTTCCTTGAAGCATAATCTCTTATGGTACCGGCACACGCCACAATCTCGCCTGGGGATATGTGGCGATCTGACATGCGTGGTCACGTTTCTCGTGCCCGACTCAGATCGCCAATGGCGGCTTCAGAATAAATGAGAGCTGCTGCTGTTCCCTGATTTTCCTCGGGATGTCAGTTTTATGTGAGGAAAGAGTGAAGCTGCCACTGATTGGCTGCATGTCTCATGTGACATGGTCTGGGGGCACCAAAGAGGAATTTTGCACAGGGCGCAATTTAGCCTGAGGCCGGCCCTGCTGATGGCACATAACCCCACATGCTGATGGTACACATGGCTACCAAATGCTGCTGGTACACATATCCTCCCATGCTGCTGGTACACATAGCCTCTCATGCTGCTGGTACACATCCCCTCCATGCTAGTGTACACTTAAAAAATAACAAACAATCATACTCACCACTCCATATCACTCCCTGCAGCCTGGTCATCTGTATGCCTTCTTGTCTTGTTATGATGTCACTGTGCTCTGCCGCTCACATGATCGGATGCTGACACAGACAGACAAATGGCGTGGGAAGCAGAGAGTGATGGAAAGGTGAGTGTGCTCACCCATCCCCGAGATAGTCATGGGTTTCCACGCAATGAAAGCATAGGAGGCAGTGACTATCCACACAGGATTGCAGCCACTGATCCTATGGGCCCACTATTAGGCTCATGTCATATGCATTGCTGTCCCCGCCCACATCTCAGTGCTGAGAGGTGATGGACGGGGATGCAGTTAATATTACATGAGCTTAATGAGCAGGCCCATGTGACAAAGAGTGGCAGCTGCAGCCTGATTCAGTCTCTTCCAACTCCTGGACACCACTCCAAATCCCCCATCTTCCCTACAGCACAGCACATAGTAGATTCAGATTAGAAGAGGCACCCCCCACTTTTCCCCCAAAATTTTGGGGAAAAAGTGCATTTTATAATCCCAAAAATATGGTAATTTTCCTCTGACTGTTCCCCTCCCGGTTTTGATTTACAAATACTGAGATAAAATACTGATCAAATAGTGAATGTGTGAATATTGTCTTAGGCTAGGTTCACATCTGTGTTTGTGCTATGTTTGAACGCAATGCATTTCTTTGCTGCATTAACGCATTGAAACTCATGTAAATGCATGCATTAATGCACCCATAGACTTGTACGGTAAATGCATTGCAAACACTATGCAAAATATGGTTGAGTTTGAAATGCCGCGTTTTTCCCGAGCGGACAGGAAGCGTTGCCGGCAAAGTTTCCTGTGTGCTCGGGGAAAACGCAATTGCATTTTGCATAGTGTTTGCAATGTTTTTTTGCTGTACAAGTCTATGGGTGCATTAACACATGCATTTGCACGAGTTTCTATGCATTAATGCAGCAGAGAAACGCATTACGTTCAAACGTAGCACAAACACAGATATGAACCTAGCCTTAGTCTGTAAAACATTGGGGACCCATAGCAAGTCTACAGGAGTGCAGACCCTGCTTTCAAAAACCGCAGTAAGGCTAGTGTCAGATTAACGTTATTCAGGGCTTGCATTAAAAACATTTTGGCTACATAAACGTAGTGCTATTGCTGCGTTAACGCTATGGAGACGCGACCCCTAGCGCAGCTCAAACACCGGCATATGAATGAAATCTCGCGTTATTGCTTAACGTGAGAAAAGACTCTGCTGAACGCGTCTTTTCTCGCATTAGGAAAAAGCGCGAGATTTCACTCACATGCCAGCGTTTGAGCTGCGCTACAGGCCGCGTCTCCATAGCATTAACGCGGTGATACCATGGTGGTAGCACTACGTTTATCTAGCCAAAACCTATGTTTTTAATGCCAGCCCTGAATAACGTTAATCTGACCCTAGCCTTACTGCCATTGCAGAAGCATGCCAGCCACACATCTCCTGTCTGCAGTTTTTTTTGCATTGATATATGGCCCTTGTGATACAAAGCATACTCCCTTGAGGGTACACAAACATTAAAGGGAACCTGTCACCCCAAATGAGATTTCTAAACTATTAATACCTGCCCCTGCAGCTTTAGAATACATTGTAACACATCCCTGGCTCATATTTTGTAGTAATCTACAAGTACTATAATGTAGTTTGCAAACTTACGAAAATGTTGTCAGAGGGGCGCTCCTGAAGGCATTTTGACCGGTAGGCGGGTTCCCTTGTGCCGCGCTACCCCTGCCTCATTGCTGTAATACGCCCTAATGGGCGTCATTATACAAAAGCATAGCTTGGGCACGATTTCTATATTGCGCCCGCAACGTCACCACTGTGACGCGGTCATGTGACGCCGGTACCCGTCACTTCCGGTCGCAGGGTTCACAGGCAGACTTTGCAGATAGCATGCTGAAGTCTGCCTGTGTGCGACTGGAAGTGACGCGCGAACCCGGCGTCACGTGACCGCGTCGCAGCGGTGACGTTGCGGGCGCGACATAGAAATCGTGCCCGAGCTCTGCTTTTGTATAATGACGCTCATTAGGGCGTATTACAGCAATGAGGCAGGGGTAGCGCGGCACAAGGAGACCCGCCTACAGGTCAAAATGCCTTCAGGAACGCCCCTCTGACAACATTTTCGTAAGTTTGCAAACTACATTATAGTACTTGTAGATTACTACAAAAGATGAGGCAGGGATATGTTACAATGTATTCTAAGGCTGCAGGGGCAGGTATTAATAGTTTAGAAAGCTTATTTGGGGTGACAGGTTCCCTTTAAGCAGCTCACAAAATAGGGCTAATTATTTTAAAGGCTTGTTGAGAACATGCCATTGCTTCTTGAAAATTTCTAGCCTACTCCCACTCCCTAAAATATAATACTCAAACTCAACCTCAAACTCAAATAGGCTTTATTGGCAGGACCAAAATACATTTAGTGTTGCCAAAGCAAGAAAAATAAACGTGGCAGGGGAAGGGATTGGGGATTGTGGGAATGGGGTGTTGGGGGCACAATTTGGGGAATAATTATCCATTTGGGGATTTTAAAGAGGACCTGTCACCAACCATACATGTTGAGCTAAGGGCAGCACTGAATGCAGCATGACCAGGAGACCCCTGGACAGGCACAAGAAGATGTGGCCGAGGATACCAGGGGTGCTACCGGACCCCAAGAGGGGTGATGAGTGTAGAAGTGGAAGAAGCCACTAGAAAAGAAAGAGAAGCTGTGGAGACAAGCTGTCGAGACTCGAGTGGGTGCTTTGCAGACGGAGAGGATTACGAGAAGTCTCGTAGAAGGGGAGCAGTTAAAACAGGAAGAGCTGCGAAGGCGAGCTGCAGAGAAGCGAGTAGCGGAGCTGAGAGACAGTGACATGTGAGCCCTGGAAGGTGGCAGCTATCTAGGAATGGTGGGACCTGGCAATTAAGGAGACCTCCAAATACCAGATTAGCCACGGCAGAAGCTAGAGCCGGAAGCCCTACAGGTTGTAATGGTTCTCCAGTAGTGACAGATGAAGTTGAGAGTCGCCAGCGAAGAGACCTCCATAGACATCCGAAGAGTAGTGGATGTAGTCGAGATGGGGTAATACATCCTCCAGTGTCTCTAGTCTGACAGGCCCACTCAAACGACCGGATAGGGTACTTGGTAGGACAGAGTCAGGCCTGACCATGGATGCCAAAGCACATGACTCTCCCTACAGTATTGACCACTGGGGGCGGGGTGGGCCTGACATAAAGTTGACTCTGACAAGTGACATGTCGATGTCTGATGGCAAGGACCGCACCAAGACACGGTCAGTGAAGCTGACGGTTGGTAGGTCCCTGAGGGAGGGACTACGTTGGCTATCTCCTGTTCCGGGAGCTGAGAGGTACGCTCAACAGGTGATGGGCTCCTGTGTGACTGTGGGTTGTGCTGCCCCTGGGTTTAGTTTGTTCAATCCTGCGGGCTTGAACATGAGGGTGGGAATATGTGTTGCAGCAGTTGACTGCCCCACAGGTGTTGGTGCTGGGACTTGCGGTTCCATGGCTCTGGTAAGGCATTAGATGTGTTGGGGCTTATTTGTATGGACATGTGAAAGGGGAATTAGAGATAGTGTAATATTTTAGGCTCCAACTGAAAAGAAAAATGGTGTCATTCATATAGCATATTAATTTGTGAGTAGGAAATATCATGCTAAAAAATATACAGTAATATATAACCGGTAACATTATTTGTGCTTGTCTAATGCCAGTAGTCAGTGTTAAACTGCCTGATCTTCACTGTGTAAATGTTCTGCCAGTTTTGGAAAACAATCAAACGGCATGACTAAAATAAAACCATCTCTACTCCTTTTAACTGTCAGCAAAGAACAGATTTGTTTCTTACCATTTTTCATTTCTATCACCTTCTGCTGCAAATCATTTTTCTCACTAAATTGGTTCGGTTCCAGCTTTTCAGATGAAAATATCTTAAGTTGATACATAGCAACTTCAATTCTGAAACTTAGTTGTTTCTATTAAATAAAAAAAAAAAATACCAGCAGATGGTGAAATGTTCCTCCTGTGTAATTGCTAACATCGTAACCTTTAAGAAATCACACACCTGAGCAATGCAATTAAAATCGGTCAACGTTGCAAGCGCTTTTTCCAGACCGAGTCGGCTATATACGATTTATTTCCATAGTACTGTATATTTATGTCCTGACATTCATTTACCACTATTTCATCATTTTCAAAAGGTCATTGTGAAAGAGAAAGGTCAGCAAAAAAATGTTTTCTCTATTAAGCATCTTTCATTGTACATTGTTATTGCTAGGTCTAGGTATTAACTGTAGGATATCTATGTCCTTAAGTATCCAACCTCATTGTCATCAATATCATTAGTTTTTCTAATACGGCTTGACATCTTTCCTTGTTCACAACATTCATTATGAAATACCTTTCAAGTCTCATATACATTCATTATATCTTTATAATACACATTATATGAGGCTATAGCCCTTCAATAGATGTGTAATATAAGAAAATCCAAAATACTCTTCCGACTGAAAGTTGGAATTTACCTACCTATTTAGTTATTATGCATTGCTTATATAGCGCAATCATATTCCACAGTGATTTACATACATAACAATCTAAATTTTCTATCGGAATGTTTTTGGAGTGTGGGAGGACACCGGAGAACCCAGAGGAAACCCACATAAACTTGGGGTGAACATACAAACTCCTTGCAGTTAGTGTTTTTGGTGGGATTTTTACCCAGGATTCCAGTGCTGCAAAGCAACAATGCCATCATGCTGCCCCCATAACATGTCACAAAATATGGTAATATCGTTGCATACACTGCCAATTGAGTCCCAATGTAGAAAAGATATACTGCACAGTATATTTGTATAGCATGACATAGCATAATTCTTTATTCTTTTTTCTTTTTGCAATATTTCAACATTTACTGGACTGACAAAATTCCATACGCCACTCTTTAAGGGCGGCTTCACACTGCGGCACGATCCAGTCCGGGGCTGTCCGGGAGGACCCTAACAGCCGCGGACTGGATTAGCACACAGAACCGGAGGGCTAATATGCCCTCCGGTCCAGTGTGCAGCCGCATGCAGTTCCCGCTGCTGATAAGTCAAGACCGCGGTGCCGCGGTCCTGACCTGTCAGCGGCTGCAGCTGCGTGCGCTACACACGGGACCGGAGGACATATTAGCCCTCCAGTTCTGTGTGGTAATCCAGTCTGCGGCTGTCAGGGTCATCCCGGACAGCCCCGGACCGGATCACGCCGCAGTGTGAAGACGCCCTTAGCCTTTGCTGGGTTAATATAGCCTTTTTAATTCACTTATCGTACATGCTAGGAGCTTTTTCTGGTGGACATGCTAAGCAGAACCATCAACTAATGGAGATTCTCTACTGTCACATTGCAGTGTGTGCAAACTTCATCAAGAACTACAGGGTATATCTGACCTCTGAAATTGAAAACAAAGGTTTCTGTACCAAATATTAAGTTTGGGTTTCCATTCTAGCAAACACTTATTCCATGCAATACAATGCCAATTAATTATGTTAAAAACATACAATGGAATTTTCAGGATTTTTTTTACATTTGGTCTCTCACAGTTGAAGTGTACCAAGAATACAAATAACAGACCTCTCCATTATTTGTAGGTCAGAAAACTTGCAATATCAGCAGTGTATCAAATATTTTCCCCACTATTCTGTATGTATTCCATTTCAGGTTCAAAGATGAGAGATAGATGCCTGAACTACCTTTATGCTGGATGTCTATACCGATTGTACTCACATTCATATGAAGGTGTCTCAGCTTTATTCAACTACATAGACGTCGTAATAAGAATCCAGGAGACATGGAGATGCTTTTCTCTGAAAATCTTGTATTGAGGTGCAATGCAGTAAGTAAAAAGAGTGAATCTTTACAGAGCAGTAAAACATATGCCCATACTAAGATGGATGACAGGAACAAAAACATAGGGAAGAAGGGATGAGTTCCTGACATCACAGAAGCTACATGGAGAGGGACAAAATAACAAAAAGAAATGCTTCTGCTTAGCAACATAGAAATACACAACACAGCACTAAAACATTGAATAATTCCCAGTCATGGTACATAACAGTATGTGTGGAGATAAGCTGTAGAATTAGGGTAGATGATAGTGTGGAGAACAGAAGTTGAATAAAAGATATTAGCCATATGATATATGTACCCTCACAAAAAATGGAAATACCAACAATAGTGGGGCACGTTAGTTATACATTATATGCAGAGATAATATATTAATCCTATATAAATGTAAAAGGAGTGGTCATAATCGAATGTGTACATATTTAAAATAGATATGACTACTGACGTCGATAAATATAAAGGGTCATTTGCTGTCTCAATACAGCTCAATAATAAAGTATATGAGCATAAGAGCTTGCGGATGGCAAATGGAAATATTATATATGTAGTCCCTGTATGAGACAAATGCCATATATAAATAGATGAACTGATTGCAGTAAATCAGTAAATGTTGCCAAAATGTTACTGTATATTAATAAATACCAACTGTGATCTTGAGGGGATATAATAAGGACACCGATGTCAGGTAGAGGACGTCAACAAAGAAAAGGACCTTGACGCATGTTTCTGTGGCGCCCTGCTCACGCAGGTAGTCACAGCCTTCCCTAATGCACAGCTGGGTTTCCACAGCAGGTACCTACTACATGCAGCATCTTCCACCCCGGCACAGTAGGGGGAGCTATACTCACTGACTTTAGGTGAGATCCCCTATAAATACTGCTGCTGGGGGCGGAGTTAGTGAGAGTATGCAGACGCTAGGAGAGCTGCGAAGACGTCCTGGTGGTCGGTGCCGCGGTTAGGCCCGAACCAAAGACCCGGAGTGGCCCTTCTGACGTCCTGCAAGCCTGAGTGGGGACAGAAGGCAAGGAGTAGACAGCCAAAGGGAGTGAGGAACTAGTGGAAGTTCCCCCTGAAGATGTACCAGACTTCAGTCACCCGGTCCCCCTGTGACTCCAGTGAGATGGAGCCAGATACCGCAGTGTAGAAAAGCACAGCAGTGATCAGAGAGGGTAACCCATGGACCGCGCAGGAGGAGAGAGGACTTGAGGAGGGAGGAGGCCAGTCTGGCTGCATGCAGACTGGGCTTCAGCTACTACAGAGAAACAGAGGAGGCCTTATACCCACTCGCTGTGGTGATCTACTGTGCACCTGGTCACCTGTCAGTGCCCTGGACGTCTTTACCTGCCGTTACGACCAGTAAAAGGTAAAAGAGACTTCTACAGTGTGTGTGCGTCATTACGCTCCGCTTCTGGTGTCCCCTATATACTGCTCCATCATTCCCCATCCCAACCTACAGCCTCACTCCACGCTGCCCCTTCACACTACGCTGCCCCGGAGGACCCGCTCCGCCTGTAGGGAGCTTTGCCAACTCAGCCACTACCATCTACCTACGGCGGACTGTGGCGGCGCTGGTGACATATACCAGGTACTACAGGTGTGTCACATGACAAACTCTTATCCCCTGTAAATACACCCTTTTAGAAGTGTCACGCAGGCCACGGGATCAGGCGCTGCCACCCGTGACATTCCTAGTACACCCACCGAGCCTGGTACCCGAGTACCGCATGGCCTTGGGCTCGACATTTCGTTGAATGTTGCTTTTCTTTGTTGATATCCGTAAATGCCTTATATGTTATTTAGTGGATTTACATAGATTTTCGTTTCTCTACCGTCATGTTTGTAAAATATATAAGCATTACATTCTAATGCTATCACATTATTATTATTTATTTATAGAGCACAATTGAATCCATGGTGCTGTACATAAGAAGGGGTTACATACAATCAAGTTAAAAATACAATGAAAAACTAACAGTGACAGACTGGTACAGACGGGAGAGAGGACCCTGCCCTTGCAGGCTTACATTCTACAGGGCAATGGAAAAGGGAACAGTAGGTTGGGTCTGCTTGGGTGGAGGTGGAACTCTGGGTCCAAAGGTGGTGGAGCGCCGGGTCCAGTGGTGGTGGAGTGCCAGGTCCAGTGGTGTTGAGGTGGCACCGTGGTCATTGTAGGCTGTAGGATGCTCTGAAGAGGTGCATTTTCAGGTTCTGCTTGAAGGTTCGAGTGTAGGGACAGTCGGACGTTTTGAGGAATTCCAAGGATGGGGGATGTTCGGACGAAGTCTTGCAGGCGGTTAGATGAGGAACGTACAACTGTGCGGAAAGGAAGAGGTCTTGGGAGGATCGAAGATTACGAGTTGGATGATAATAGGAGATTAGTTCAGAGATATATGGGGGGAACAGATTGTGGACGGCTTTGTAAGTCAATGTTAGTAGTTTCAATTCAATATGGTGGGGAATTGGGAGCCAGTGGAGGGATTTGCAGAGGGTAGAAGTGGAGAAGCAGCGAGAAGAGAGGTGGATTAGTCGGGCAAGCAGAGTTAAGGACAGATTGGAGAGGTGCAAGGGTGTTAGCAGGGAGGCCACAGAGGAGGAAAGGTTGCAGTAGTAGATACGGAGATGATGAGTGCATTCACTAGTAGTTTAATAGATTGAGGGTTGAGGAAGGGACTGATTCTGGAAATATTTTTGAGTTGGAGGGGCAGGAGGTGGCGAGTGCTTGAATGTGTGGTCGGAAGGATAAGGCAGAGTCAAGGATCACTCCGAGGCAATGGACTTCAGATACGGGGCAAAGTGTGACATAATTTATTGTGATAGATAGATCAGGTAAGGGAGATTTAGTTTAAGGAAGCGAGAGGAGAAGAAGGAGGATATGGCTGATAGACACTCTGGTATTCTGGACAGCAGAGAGGTGATTCTGGGCCAGGAGGTAGATCTGAGTGTCATCAGCGTACAGGTGGTACTGGAATCCATGGAACTATGAGTTGTCCTAAGCCAAGGGTATAGATGGAAAAAAGAAGGGGTCCCAGAACAGAGCCTTGAGGGACCCCAACAGAGAGGGGATGGGGTGAGGAGGTAGTGTTGGAGTGGGAGACACTAAATGTGCGGTTGGAAAGGTAGGAGGAGATCCAGGAGAGGGCAAGGGCAGTGATACCAATGGAGGAGAGGATCTGTAATATGAGACAGTGGTCGACTGTGTCGAATGCAGAGGACAGGTCAAGAAGGAGGAGATGCTGTTAGCTTTGGGGTAAGTAGGTCATTAGTAGTTTTGGCTAAGACGGTTTCAGTGGAGTGATGGGGTGGAAGCCAGATTGAAGGTTGTCAAATTGAGAGTTGGATGAGAGGTGGATTAGAGTACAGTGTGGACATGCTTTTCAAGACGTTTGGAGGTGAAGGGAGCAGTGATATGGGGCGGTAGCTGGATGTGGAGGTCAGTTCAAGAGATGGCTTCTTCAAGACAGGTGTAATTGTTGCATGTTTGAAAGCAGAAGAAAAGGTACCAGAGGTTAGTGATAGATTGAATAGGTGGGTTAGGGCTGGGATAAGTGTGGTGGTGAGGTTGGGGAGGAAGTGGGATAGGGATGGGGTCGATGCACAAGTCGTGAGGTGCATTTGGAGAGGGTGTTTAAGTTCTCTTCAATGATGGAGAGGAGGAGGTTAATGGGAGAGGGGAGTTGTTTGGTATACATAGGGGTTGTGATGGTTGGGTATCAAAGACTTGTCTGATCTGATCAATCTTGTTGGTGAAGTGTCTTGCAAAGTCTTCTGCAGCAAGGAGAGAGTTAAAGGTGTTGAATAACTGTCTGGGGTTGTGGGATAAGAGGATACAAAGGTAATGAAGTAGTTCTGTTTAGTAGTGGTGAGTGCTGACTTGAATGTGAGGAAGTGCTTGTTTGAATGCTGTGTAGTCTTCTTGCAAATGTGTTTTCTTCCAGCGCCGCTCAGCAACCCTAGACTCTCTCCGCAGCATGTTAGTGGTGTCTGTGTGCCAGGGTTGTCTGTTAATTCGTTGTGTTCTGCCGTGAACGAGAGGGGCAACTGCTTCAATCACTGCTGTGAGTGTAGAATTGTAGAAAGCTGTGGCATTATCTGTGTCATGGAATGAGGACATGGAGGATAGTGGGAGAATACTGTCAGAGAGTATGTGAGTGTCAACGTGTGTGAGGTTTCTGCAAGGGTGTGTGAGTTGGTGGACATGGGTGGCAGGTGAGGAGGACAAGCTTGAGAAGGTAAGTAGATGGTGGACAGATAGGGGGAGGGGGAGGTTATGGGGTTGGTTAGGGGGCAGAGGCAAGGAAAAGGTGAGGTCTAGTGTATGTCCGTCTGTGTGGGTGTCTCTGGTGGACCATTGAGAGAGGCCAAAGGATGAAGCAAGTGACAGGAGTTTAGAGGCTGTTGACTGGTTGGTATCAATGGGGATGTTGAAGTCACCCATTATGATGGTGGAAATGTCAACAGAGAAAGTGAAGAAGCCAGATGGAGAATTGGTCAAAGAACGCAGTGGTAGAGCTTGATAGTCGATATATGACGGCCACTTGGAAGTTTGACGAAGAGTAGATACAGACAGAGTACATTTCAAAGGATGAGAAGATAAAGGAGGGAGGAAGAGGAATTGGGTTGAAGGTGCAGTTGCTAGAAAGGAGAGTATCCACTCCTCCACCATTTATCTCCCCTTTGTTTGCTCCTAATTTACTAGTTTACACAAGGAAAATAAATAAATCATATACAAAGGCCATAAAACTATGGGTTCCTCCCGCTTTTTATTAGAGTTCAGCTCTGCTCAATCAGAGCCACACTTTGGGGGTCTACTCCCTCCAAACACAGACCCCCCAAGTGATTCCAAAGGTCTTACTTTTATCTGCTGAACCACACCCTAAAAAGGAGATATGTTGAACAGCCGTCCCACCCTTTAGCTGTTCACAAAAAACCCGGCCCAGTTAAAGCCATTTAATCTTTTCAGTATCTAGTACTGGAGAAAAAACCTCTGAGTTTACATCACCGAGGTTAATTATCAAGTCAAGACATATCTCCCCTTTTGCATTTTACCAGTGACCACCTTACAACGTATATACCCTACTATAGAGATGTCCATATAAATAAATGCCATCATGAAGTCTGTGAGTACCATCGATTTAAGAGTAGTGAAATTAAATGCTTTTGCTAAGAATTTTCAGTGTTCTATGGTCTCAGCTAACTGTATTAGCATAATCTTTGTAACATAAAGGGATAAGGTGTGGAGAAAACTGAATTAGGTCACTGATTTTATTGCCTTGATAGATTGGGATGTATTGCTAAAGAACAAGTTTATTCATTTCAAGTTAAACAAATGTGTACAATTGTCCGAACTTTTAGGAGTACATCAATATGTCTTAATACACTGGGAACCACACAATCAATATTCACAGTGTTCGCCTCAATAATCCAATGTTACATTGAATGGTTCGTAGATATAATTTGGCCATTGAAACATGTTAGCAATTCACTCGATTCTGCATTTCAACGGCAACATAAATATAATGATGTGCACTGTAAAATTCAAGATACCTTATCTAAAAGAAATGGAATAACAGTTTCAGAACTATTTTAAGAGCCTCATAAATTGCAATAAGGGCTGAAGAATCTGGAAAGTCAATAAAGACTGGCAGCTACTGTGCCAAAATTTTGGAGCATTTTTTGTAGCAGTGTTACATGTTAGGCATTGTCTCTTTATACTAATTGATATTTCTTTTTAGTGACGCCTTGTCATGTTGTCATACAAGATTCAGAAAGTGTCTAAAACACAAATTAAATGAGGTATAACCTGGCTCGACCAATGTGAGGTGCTCTGAGGAAATATTACCAAAGTGATAAAGAAAATTAGCCTCGGCACACTCCAATAAGAAAAATGATTCGAGAAGTTTTTGTTCTCTGTGTTGCTTTTTATTAGTATATAGAGGAATTGTCCCACGTTTCGGCTCAACACGAGCCTTCCTCAGGGAACTTAATAACTCAAAAAGTTGATATACTTGGGTATGTGGCGGCCTGGATGGTCAGAGAGAATCTCAAATAAATAAAAGATTAAAGGATGATTTGAAGTGCTGGATTATAGTACTCTCATGACAGGTCAGTCAATCAGCCTCTAAAATGGTAGTGGAAGGTGAGAAAGGTGACCACTCAACAGGCTTGCCTTAATTTGTAAGGAGGCACATGACTCCTGTCCTTTAGTCCTCGCCTCCCCTGCAAACACTATGGACTAAAGGACAGGAGTCATGTGCCTCCTTACAAATTAAGGCAAGCCTGTTGAGTGGTCACCTTTCTCACCTTCCACTACCATTTTAGAGGCTGATTGACTGACCTGTCATGAGAGTACTATAATCCAGCACTTCAAATCATCCTTTAATCTTTTATTTGTTTGAGATTCTCTCTGACCATACAGGCCGCCACATACCAGAGCATATCAACTTTTTGAGTTATTAAGTTCCCTGAGGAAGGCTCTTGTTGAGCCGAAACGTGGGACAATTCCTCTATATACTAATAAAAAGCAACACAAAGAACAAAAACTTCTCTTTTCATTTTTCTTATTGGAGTGTGCCGAGGCTAATTTTCTAAAACACAAATTAATCATAGTTAAGTTATAAAAGTTTTTTTATGCAAATACTGGTGCACTTAGTGCATAAAAGATACACAAGTGTTAACATCCCACTGCGATGGCAGGCTGTTAGGACTTTGGATCTTCTATTGTCATTCTGTGTGTCTTGCCCTTTTTCAAAATGGTGCCCGTTGCTTTGCTTTTGTTCATGTGATCCTCCTTTCTGCCTTTATAAACCTCAGCCTACCATCTAGCCATTCTCGAGTATTCTCTTTGAATTCCAGGCTTCCTGTGCTTTACAACCTCCTGCTGTTCCGCTCCAGCTTCTCCAGCAACTGCCATTGGACTCCAGCAATCTCACTTGCCTCTAACATCTTTCCTGATTTCTGCTGCCTGTGTTTACTTCGCTGACTCTGCTTTTGTTTCACCAAGCCCAGTATCACGTAAGTATTGTGTGCCCTGCCAGTACTTACCGAACGATTGTTTATTGTGCAGATGTAGCTTTCTGGACATTTGGGACTCTTTTAACAGCTACACTGCACTAATAAGTATTGAACTTGTTTTTCTGTGGATTTCCATTCCCAGTCCTCTGGGTATTTATTATTCTTGGACTGTGTTTTTCTCTATCGGTTTTTGCCTGTGAGAATTCTTATTAGAGACTTTCTTATTTACATTATCATGCTAGAACTATTTCAAAAGATTTTCAGTTGTTACCTGTTTGATGAAATTATTCATTTGCTGCACTTCATGTTATATCTGCCACGTATAATAAATATAGACTTGTTCACCTTTAAATTTGGTTTCAGTCTATCTATGCTCCCATCTGCTAATAGATCCCCGAGTAACCCTACATGACATTACACAGGGCTTGGATTTATCTTTAACTCTAGCCATGAAACCTATAAGATTTTGAAAACAATCAGTTACATAATTCTGCAGTGTAAAGATCAGGTAATATCCGGAAGGGTGTAGGGCGCTCCCACAGTAATGGAATCCGACCTCCTTCGTATTTTCAACCATTTATTCAAGATCAATAATTTAACAAAATAAAAAATGCTGCAATATACAAGGATTTAAAAGTGGTCATACAAAGCGTTTCGGCTGAATATTTTGTATACAACAGCCTTCCTCAGGTATATTAGAGCATAGAGTCAATTAGCATTATATACATATGCCGAGTAGTCAGCTAATTAATCTGGTCAAGTAATTTGCCTTAATTGTTAAGAGATGTTACACCCTCTTGGGAATGTACTATTCACTTCAATGGGTGATTTTAGTTATCTCAGAGGGGGTTGCATATATAGTATCTTATAGTTTCTGCTCTTATGATTTTTCTTGTTGATAACAGAAAAAATATATATATGTTCTTCTTTTGCATCAACATTTACATACTATCTGTTATAATCAATTTGCGTTGTATTAGATCATCATTATATTTCTTATTTCATCCTTTTGGCGTTCAAAGACAACATTCCCTAGACCAGAATTGGTCAGATAAGCAAGAGACAAGATATTTGCAAGGTGAGGGTTAAAATTAATATTCACCGAAAAACAGATTCAAACATGCTGCACTCAGATCTGCGCCCTCTTTCTTGTTTATTTCCCTACCCGCCCCTTAGACTCCACAGCGTTGGAGATCAACACACTTTGAATAATTCTGCAGTATATCACCATGTCAAAAACCATGGCTCTGGCAGGTCTACCAAAAGCCCAAAAGGCTGCATGGCCTCGATGAAGTAGAAATATTAAATGAAACCTGTCACCCCCTTTGGGCATTTTAAACTGTGCCCACCAGCATTAAGATAATGTAAATGGGGTTCATGTAACCCTTCTATGTGCCCAGACGTCCCCCTCATGCCTAAGAAATCAACTTTTATTCTCTGTCGCCCTGAATTCTATTAGGTCCGGGAGGTATGCTCTCTGGTCCTGGTGGATTAGGTCCTCTCCGCCCCTTGCCAACAAAACCTGCCTTGCAATTTTTAAATTCCCACCCCTCCTGTGGACGGCGCACTTAGTGACAGTTGCCCTCGCTCTTGAGCAGTGGAGCGGGTCACCCTGCTCCTCCATTGAAGTGCCAAAGTCTCGCGAGACTTGACAAACCTCAGGAGAACTCGACACTATCTTCAATGGAGGAGACAGTGACACACTCCACTGCGCAGGCACGAGTGCGCCTGTCACTCAGCGCACCATCCACAGGAGAAGCGGGAATTTTCAAATTGCAAGGCAGGTTTTGATGGCAAGGGGCAGCAAGGACCCTAATGAGTGATAGTTTTTTAAAAATAGTGAATGAATAAAATCACACTTCTGTAATCGTACTAACCTCTAGAAATAAAAAAATAACACATTATTTATACCGGCTCAGTGGTTAGCAGGGTGATCCTTGATGAAAAAAGATGAATGGAAATCTTTTTGGCTCACAGGATGGTCACGTGACACCATTCGACAGCCTCTTTTTTGATTGTGGATATTTCTATTAAGTACCACTGGTCAGTATGCTTCAGAAAGGACCACAAAAGCCAAGCATACTGCGCACCGTAGGCTCTGTACCGCGGTTATGCTGGTGCATAACCGACTAAGGTTAGTGCATCTCCCCCATTGCCTCCACTAGACCACTGGGTATTACACCAGGAGCGTCCCTCCTTGTCTTTATTTTATGTTAAAGCATACTAGTTGGATCCAAACTAATACCTAGGATGCAGTGTTATTGCTGACATACTGGGATTTTTTTTAACTTCAGAAGGAATCACAGGGTGGCACCACTACCTATATCAACTCCATGTAGGAACTACTACGTCACTATTTAGTGGCTACTGGATCCTTAGTGTTTTCCACGAACAAATGTGACTTCTATGTCAGTTTCTTTGATACTCAATAAGGCAGATCGCTAACCTTGGTGGTGAGCACCGCAGCCTTGCAGCGCTGGGGTCCTGGGTTCAATTCCCATTAAGGACAACATCTGCAAAGGAGTTTGTATGTTCTCCCTGTATTTGCGTGGGTTTCCTCCAGGCACTCTGGTTTTCTCCCACATCTAGACATACTGATAGGATGTCTAGATTGTGAGCCCCAAGGGACAGTGTTATAAATGTATGTAAAAAGCTATTGAATTAATATGACGGTGCATAGAAACTTAAAAGGCTAGCTATGCTCCCCAGCAGGAGACACCTTATTATCAGTTATCACTGGGGAACCCTTTAAACAAATATAAACTCTCCAAAAGAAAGAAATCAGTTAAGGCCCCTTTCACACTAGCGTTTGTTACAATTTGCAGCAGATGCGGCAGAATTTACCGCATTTGCCACATCTGCGGCATAACGGCCACACTTGCAGGACACTTGCAGCAAGCCCCATGCGGCTACTGACCGCGTTTTTTTCCACGGCCGCAACTGCCGGAACATCAATACCGCACTTGCCGCAAGTTCCATAGACAATGCATGGGGCTTGGCACAAGTGTGCCGCAAGTGCGGCTGTTATGCGGCAGATGCGGTAAATCTGCCAGATCTGCCGCAAATTGTAACAATAAATTTCCAGCCTCCTGCTGAGAGTTGTAAATGAGAAAGAATGATCACTGCTTTTAATAACAATTATAATTTTAAAATAGGGAACAAAACAGTAATTGATTACATCTAATTTATCAATGTAGAAAATTCCCCAATTTAACATGTTTTTCATTAAATCTCTATGATGCATTAATATTATTATTTTTTTATACTTACATAATAATTAACAACACTTCTGCTTTGCTTGTACTTAAAGCCAGTCATGCAGACAAAACACACATAGGCACACACAGCCTGGAGGTCACCCTGCATAGAATTAAAAGCAGAACTGATATTAGCATAAAATAAGAAACTACAAATTGAACATAGTATAGAAATATGAAGAAAACTAAATTGGTCTTTGTGTATAGGCAGGTTGAATGCTACTGACTCTTCGAGGGTGTCAGGTCACTTTGCAAACAATGCACACTTGGTCATCATTTGAGTTTTTAAAGTCTATGTATAAGTGTATCTCAATTAGAATATCATCAAAAGTTAATTTATTTCAGTAATTCAATACATAAAATGAAACAGATATAATATAGAGAGTCATTACAAACTGAGTGATCTATTTCAAGTGTTTATTTATCTTAATGTTGATGATTATGGCTAATGGCCACGTCACACGCATCAATCTTATGAGCGATATCGCTTAAGCGATCTGCTTTTTTGATCGCTTAAGCGATATCGTCTGTGCGTCGCTGTGTGTAATCAAGCGATTTTACAATGTAAAATCGCTTGATTGATTGATCGCAGATTTGTGAGCAGGAGCTCAAATCAAGCGATAAACGCTTGATCAATCTGCCTCAGAGGCAGAGCCTATGCTGGGAGATGGTATCTATGGTAAACGTCGGGTTACTAAGCGCCGCGCGGCGCCTAGTAACCCGACGTTTACCATAGTTACCAGCGATCTCGCTGCTCAACATCGCTGGTGAGTCTGTCTGTGTGACAGCTCACCAGCGATGTGAGCGATATTGTTAGCGATCGCGCGTGCACGTGATCGCTAACAATATCACTCATAAGATTGATGCTGTGACGTGGCCTTACAGTCAATGAAAACGCAAAATTCATTATCTCAGGAAATTAGAATAATTAAAACAAAACACCTTCAAAGTCTTACTAAGCGTTTAAAATGGTCCCTATGTCTGGGTCAGTAGCCTACACAATCATGGGGAAGACTACTGACTTGACAAATGTCCAGAAGGCAATCATTGACACACTCCACAAGGAGGGTAAGCCACAAAAGGTCATTCCTAAAGAAGCTGGCAGTTCATAGACTGCTGTATCCAAGAATATTAATGGAAAGTTGAGTGGAAAAAAAAAACATGGTAGAAAAAGATGCCCAAGCAACCAGGATTACCTCAATCTTGAAAGGATTGTTAAGAAAAGACCATTCAAAAATTTGGGGAGATTCACAAGGAGTGGACTGCTGCTGGAGTCAGTGCTTCAAGAGTACCATACACACACATATCCAGAACATGGGCTACAACTGTCACATTTTTTGTGTCAAGCCACTCATGACCAGAAGCATCTTACCTGGGCCACTGTTGCACAGTGGTCCAAGGTGTTGTTTTCAGATGAAAGTATTTAGAAATCAAGGTCCCAGAGTCTGGAGGAAGAGTGTAGAGGTACAATCCAAGCTGCTTGAGGTCTAGTGTGAAATTTTCACAATGAGTGATGGTTTGGGGAGTCATGTCATCTGCTGGTGTAGGTCCACTATGTTTTATTAAGACCAAAGTCAGTTCTGCCATCTACCAGAAAAACGTATCTGCCCACAAGCTTTTTGGAAGTGGAAATTTCATTTTCCAGGAGGACTTGGCACCAGTCCACACTATCAAAAGTACCAATACCTGGTTTTCTAACAACTTTATCACTGTACTTGATTGGCCAGCAAACTCAGCTGACATAAACCCCATATAGAATCTCTGGGGTATTGTCAAGAGGAAGATGAGAGACACCAGACCCAACAATACAGATGAGCTGAAGACTGCTACCAAAGCAACCTGGGCTTCCATAACACCCCAGCAGTACCCAGGCTAATCACCTGCACGCTGCACTGATGCAGTAATTCATGCAAAAGGAGCCCCGAACAAGTATTGAGTGCATTTACTGTACATACTTTTTATTAGGACAACATTTATGAGTTAAAAATTATTTTTTCAGTTGGTCTTATATAATATTCAAATTTTCCGAGAGAAGAACTGTTGGGTTTTCATTGACTGTAAGACATAATGATCAACATTTATAGAAATAAACAATTGAAATATATCACTCTGGTTGTAATGACTCTATAATATATGTGTTTCACTTTTTGTACCGAATTACTGAAATAAATTATCTTTTTGATGATATTCTAATTTATTGAGACGTACTTGCGTATATATACTGTATGTATGAGATAACCAGATTGGTAGCTTCTGCTACTATCATCTTGTTTTATTAAGAATCAGCGTACATACATTTGCAGGAGTACCCCCATGAGACTTTGAAATAAAATGGTTAATTATCACGGATGGAAACTCCTAGCTCTCAGAATAATATAATGAAGAAAGTTGAGCAGGTAACCAGGGTAACCCAGCTGCCGGCACTATCACATGGCATGGCTTCCATGGCTGCAGAGAGATATTCCTACCCTGTTGTTCATGTCACTCTCCCTCTCTGCAGGTTTAGGTTGAGTTAAGTAATATTTCAGAATGCTTTGCTTTGTCTGATGATTTCAATAGAACATTTACAGGACAATGTGTCTCTAATGAGATCACTTAACGAACAATTAAAGACATT